>JANHGL010016563.1:40028-186058 GCA_024611195.1 Ceyx melanurus
GTAGTTCATTGTGTCCACAGTGGAATGAGCAGTATTGTGTGGGGTTTTTGCCCAGGCTATTTGGGAAGTGCCTTTAAGCACTCACTTTGGTTTGATAACACATCACTGCATTAACATAGCAGGACTGAATTGTTGTCTGTGTTTGTGGAAATGTATCCGGCTCACCCCAGAGGTTTTGAGAATTTGGCCACTCCCCTTTAGTCATTATAGAAAGAGACCTGCCAAGATGAGAAATTACACCAGGAGGGTTGAATATTAGGATTAATTGTCTTGAACCAGTGCAGTGGAGCAGGTAGGCAAGTCAAATCGAGGTGGGGATAATGAGGGCCAATAGGCAGCCTTTATTGTCTTCTTTCATAAGGAGAAGTATTTAAAAGAAACTATTTCCCATCTTTCAGCACAACTAAAATTGGAATTTAAAGCTTTTGCATTTTCAGCAATGGGAAAATTACAGTGTTCAATAAAGAGGGGATTTCTTTTTAAACAAGAGAAACCTGGTTGAACAAAGATCATCTGTGGGCCATTAGCTCGCTCTTTCTTCGATGGTAGCTTAGCACCAGCCTTTCCCTGAAGCTGATAGGATTGGTCTAACCTTTTAGACCTTTGATATTGATCTTTAGCCTTTTCAATTGGACATTTTTACTGTGCTTAAACTGTACCTCCTGGTTGCTTCAAACACTTAATTGTGCTGAAAAGTAGTAATTCATTAAAGGTAACGCTACAGTGGGCTAAAGAAGGGATGGTAAAATAAACTGTAGCACAACAATGACAATCAGTTAATAAAGAGAAATGTGTTGGATCCTTCCAAAGAGTGAAGATTTTTGTTTAGAAGTGTGAATTGGAATTATCAAGGTGTAATGCTCATCTACTTATTATCCTTACTGCCTTCTGGCATTGCTGAAGACTCACCAGAGAGTGCTGCAGAGTTTCAGGATCTGAAATGGGTAAAGGGTCCCAAACCTTTTCCTTTCTATAGCAGCTCCACCATGCCCCCATTTCAAAGGATTCCCATTGCCATCTAAAACTTAGAGAGACCTTCAAACAGTCCTTTGTTTTGGCTTTAATCCTTTAACCAGCTGTTTGTTCAGTTTTCTCTCCAACACGGTTCCAGCAGACTGCTTTGTGTTTCCTTGGAGTTTATGTTTCATCACAGAAATATCACAGGTTTTTGAAAACAGGAGACATCCATTCTTGTGAGATACTGGTTCAAGGCAGTGAACAATCAGTTCAGATTAACTTTTCAGGAAATTTCCACCTTTCACAACCAAACTCTTGTGAGAGGTATTTCCAAGATTAATGATATCAAAGTATCAAAGTGAAATTCTGTGGCTTTAGCCACTATTTCTTCTCTCTTCGAGGAAATTAATTCTGACAATAATAGGGTTTTAGCCTAAAGAAAAACTTAGAATCCAGATTTGGCACACAGTCTGGATAAATATTCTTCCACTCTACAGAGTCACTTAATACGGATGAGAATATCTATCTTGTGTGCAAAATCTTAATCAGTAATTTCCAGAAAAGATTCTTCACCAATACCTTGGATAGATTCCAGGGTGCCTTGGAAGGTATTTTAGCTCCTGTTTTCCACGTACTTCCATAGTTACTGAAGAAGTCTGATGAACTTCAGTGACCTCTCTATTTCTTGATGCTATCAACCAAAATACTTGGTGAATGCATTTGGCTTAACTTTATAGGTAACTTTCATGATCTAAATCTGCTCTCCATGATGACAGAAAGCACTGTTTTTTTTCCTTTTTTCCCCCAAGATTTATAGATTCTATCCACAAAGCACCTTTGTATCACTGTACTTGAATTCCACCATCCGAAATGAAATTTTTATATACCATCTATCACTGTGAGCTGAGTGCATTGAATAGAAAAGGCAGCTCTCTATCTTCCCAATAGTGAAAGAGTACTTCACTTCCCAGAAGAAATAAAGTGGAAGACTACATACCTATTTCTCCTGGAAACCACTCCAGGATTTCACAAAGGATGTATATCAACATATTCACCTTGGATCAACCAAATACCCTTCAGCTCTATATCTGCTAATTTTTTTTGATCAAGCTCCTTTTAATGTACTTGCGTTTTGACATCCCAGCTCACAACAGATTTGTGTACTTGAGTGAAGGAAAAGTTGAAGCCACTTGGAAATTCTGGCCTATTGTTACTATTGCATTTCACTTAGATTTAATTGAAAGTGTTTTACTTTACAAAAAAGAGTGAAGTAGTACATTCTGAAATTAGAACTTTTGTTAGCAAGGCCCTGTAAATCTTATTTCTTTTCCAAAGTTTGGCAGTATTTCTGATTTCTGTCTTGTGCCCATTTCAATACGTTTCCCATTGCTCCATGTGGATGGTAAAATCTTGTGTATAATACAATTACTGTCTTCACAGAAAGTAAATCAGAACTGACCATGAAGTAAAACTCTGTAAATATGCAACCATTCCCAATAGCAAGCCTAATTAATAGCAACTGTAATGTAGTGTAATGGCATAAGTCAGGAATAATGCTACCACCATTAAATGCACATATGTTAACAAGATCACAAGGAATGCAAAACCATTCCCATTTCAGACATCCATTAGTTTCTCAGCTTTGCTCTCTACAAAGGGCCTGTACCAGTGATCTTATGTTAATGCAGCGTGTACTGCTTGGAAGGCAATAGAGGGGGATGCAGAACACAGCCCGCCCTGCTGCAAAGATGGAATCAAGTTTTTTTGCACTCCATAAATTCACTGCAAAGATCCTCAGTACGTTAGGATATCATTTGGCTAAGGCTTCAAAATAAGTGCCTATTGTAAGGGAGGCAGCTTTACATCAAAGAAAGGGTGGCTTTGTTTTTCCAGGAATTACTGGAGAAAAAAAATGAGATTATAAGAGACCAGTTTACTTCTGTAGAGTGCTGGCTAATGCTGTTTCTCCATGATTTCCAGTTGTGCCTGGGCAACGTACACAACTCCATGCACGTAACAATACTCCTCAGTATCAACAGCAAGCACCTAGGCAGTGATTCTTCCCTCTGGTGTCTCACATATAAGACTGTTGAGTAATTCCTATGTAAGAAAGGGTTCTGTGATTAATCTCAGGGAGGTTATTTACTCCACGGAATATCCTCCCTGCAGCTGCCCAGGGGTTTGCAGTGGAAGTGGCAGTGGCTGCAGGGTAATGGCCTCTAACAGCTCAGTGTCAGCCCTGTGATTTAGCTTCTCCCTCCAAAGGTTCAAGGGTACTCGAAAGATGTGAGAAGGGCGCTTCACAACGTGACCCATTTTGAGAAGTACCAAGAGCAAACTCTTTACCAGACCGAGCTGCAGAGCCTTTGAGCAGAAGCTTAGTGTTCTAGGAAACACTCTTTTTAGGAGCAAACCGTATTTGTGTGAAACCTGTGGTGTGGCTAATTGTCTATCCAGTGTATTTTACATTCTGGGGGGAAAAAATGGTATTTCATTGTAGTTCCATCTAAACTGTAAAGACTGGTGACAACAACTCAGTTGAAACATATGAAAAAATATCTATATAAATGTCCTGTGACTTTTTTTTCCCCTCCCTTACCTCATAGTACATCCTGAGTGCCTTTTGGTGGGATCACTGATTGTCTGAGAGAGCCGAGCGGTTCCTCTGCATATGGATTGAAGAAAGTAGGATTATTTTATTTCAAGTTCACACAACTTCTTTTCTCCTTAACACTTACATGCTGTGACAGAAACACCGCCTGCCTTTGACTGGGTATGGTCCCCTGTGGCTTATCTTTATTCAACAGTTTATACAAAGTAACTTTTTAGCTTTAGGAGACCTTCAAAGTTTCTTCTCTAGGCATTGGGGTCTCTGAAGCATCTAAGTCTGCAAAAGGAGGTATTTCAGCCATCTAAGATATGCCCTGGGTTTATATGTAGCTAAAAAAAAAAAAAAAAGAAGAAAAACTATAAAAGATTAGTCATAAAGATGGTCTAATTGGCCAGAAGTCTCTCCAGTGGCAGGGTGTTTTATTAACTGGAAGAGACATCAGAGACAGTGTGCTGAGACAAACCTGACCTGACTCCTGCTAATGTTTTCTAAGAATGGAACAGCAGGCTGTGAGGGAATCATTTTCCTGGGTTTTTCTTGACAGAAAGTGAGGGTTGATTTTTTTTAATTTTTTTTTTTTATTCCCCCTCACCTCCCTTCCTGAAATCTTTTGTGAATTAATTTTCTATTTCCTGTGATCAGGGTTTTTCTCATACCTCATTCATTCCAAACATTGCATTGAAAAATGTCAAGGATTAGGACAAAGGACGACAGAACTATGCACCTCCCATCTGGGCAGCATAAGTAATGACAGGGTCAAGATTGAAGTCCATGAATCCCTCCATTACCTCACTCTCCCACTTTCTATTTCATTTTTAAGGATGCCCTGAAATGTGAAGACTTCTTTTAATGCCTTATGAGAGTTACTGTGAGAAAGGTGATCAAAAGGACTCTGCTGGCTTGGGTGCCCTTTATCTCTGAGGAAGGTGATGCACAGCATCTGGAGATGATGGAACGCATGATTAACATTACCACAGAGAATGATTAATATCTTCTTAAAGCACCTACTTCCAGATTATCCATCATTTCATTAGAGTGAAAAAAAAAAAGTTCTTTTTGAAAGGGGGCTGCGCCCCTGAACCATGAATAACTAACCCACCTCTTGACATGTTTACTAATTGAGTAGCAGAGTATGCTTAATATTATGTTGAACAAATAGTGGTGCCCCCTCTTTATGCAGAAACAGAAAGGTAGCAAATGAACAAAGTGAATTTGAGACAGTAGTTTAATAAAGCAGTTAAGTGATTTTCATTTTATGGAAAGTGTGCTTAAATATATTAACCAGATTTATCTTACTCTTTGGTTTGTTTTTATTGGGTTTTTTTTCTTGCTTAAAATGCTCTGTATATTTATTTATTTTAAAAGAAATATATATATAGTTCTTTGGATTACATAAGGTTTCAAAAACAATACCTTTCTCTAGATTCTCTTGGAGGGCAGTGCTGATCTCGTAGTGTTGCAGTGGGTCCTTGGGGATGTGTGAGCTCCTACATCAACTTTCCATGTAACAGCCAGGGATCAATCCTGCAAGCACGGTGAGGAAAAGGCTTTGTGCCTGTGCTGCCTTATCTGGGGTGGCTTACACTGAGTTTACAGGGATCTGTAGCTGATAATTCTTGAATCTAATTGAGGAGATGAGCAGGCTGCTGGAAAATCGTAGAAGGAAAACCAACCACTTTCTTTCTGTCAACCACCCTCCGTTTTACAAGTGCCTCCATTCTTTTTGGTTTTGTTAATGGCACTGAACAGCTCTAAAGTTCAGATCAATATAGTGCTACCTTAGTGCCTTGCTCACATATATAATATCTTCTTATATTAATCCTGTTTCCAGGGAAGTGTGACAGGCAGTGGCAATACAGAATACTAAACTGGTGATTATTAATCACTGTCTTTCAGATCAATAATCCACTGCAACTTTGCCTTTTCCTCCATCCTATATTTTCTTTTTTTTTTTTTTGATCATTTTAAGCTAAACAGAAGTATTTACAAGAACACTCCTCGTGCTGGGTTTGTGTGTTTAATAACACGTGTGTCCTTCTGCTCAGCATCAGCAGCTTTTGCAGCTTCTTCTTGCTGGTCAGAGGCTGATTGCCCGAGGTGTCCATCCCCATCCAAGGCTTCCAGGGGTGACCCTGAGACATCCATTGTGGATGCAAGACACTGGGGAACATGGCACTGCTGGCAGGACATGGCTTGCTTGGTATTGCTGCCTGCAGACCAACAAAGGCAAGGATCACTGCCCTGTGGAATAAAGCCACCCCTAGCCCTCTGCCTTTGTTTGATTCCAGGAGCATTAGCTACATTATAGTGTGCTCAGATTCAAATGCTGGGAATTTGAGCTCTGGATAGTCTCCCCCGAGTGCTGTGACAACAGGAGCATGAAAGGATGTTTGCTGAGAAATTCAGAGGGTTCCTTGAAAAAGATCCAGTGTGAAAACACCACCTGACACACTCCTGACTTTGTCAGGAAATTGCAGTTGGCTGCAGGGAAAGAAGAAAGGCTGCTTGCTTAGTTTCTATGTTGTGTTTCTCAGCTTTCCACCTGCTTCTTTCTGTGCGCCGGGCTGGCTTTCCAGGGGGGCAGGCCAGGAGAGAGGAACGGCTCCCTGAGAGCCACCTCTGGCACGACTATTACAAGAGACAATGAACTCGAACATGCTTCTCTCCCTTTTTTCCTCCAAAGATCATGAACTCGAAACTCAGTTGTGCATGCATGGAAGTTCTATAAACATTACTTAAACAGCAGCCAAAAGACCTTTGCCAGCTCTGGCCTACTTCTCCCCTTGTTGGGGCTCAGCACTCCCACTCAGTTGACTACTTGTCCTACTCTTTGCCCTCTCTGCTCTGCTGCAATCGTCCTGGAATTTTCCTCTGTGCAACTGCTGTCCAAACCAGCTGCACCCACTACATCTTCAGCAGCGGACCGAGGAGGGTATTAATCATATTTTTGAGGAGGACACTCTGCTATTTATCTCCCTGACACCTCCAGCGTTTGGGAGCCCACTGCTGCACACAGCCCATTGACTAGTAATATTACACATTACCGTGCTCCATTGCCTCTCCCTGCCCTCTTCATTGAGTGGCTGTTCAACAGTGGAGTTGTGTTTGTTCAATCAGACATAATTTATACCTTTTTTGTTCCTTCTGGAGAGCTCTTGCTAATTTTAAGTCTTAAGCACTGCGTTTTCCATATAATTCTAGCTCCAGCATCGCTGGAACTGGAGATGGTCAAACAGATGCGATTCCAGACCTGGTCAAACTTGTTGGTTTTAAATCGCCAAATAGGTGATTTAAAAACAAAGTGTCAAGGGAGGGAGATCGTCCCATCCTTGCTTTAAAGATCGAGTTTTATTGCACATCTAAGAATATATATGTCTTCTGTCTCTGAAGGGAATACCTGCAGCAGCACGTTGTGCTCTGATCCCCTGGCTATTGTCCAACATGCAAAGTCTGCAAAGGACAAGAGATGAATAATTCAGTTAATTTATAGCAAGTGGGTTTTTGTTTTCTTTTTTTTTTTTTTCCCAAAGAAATTTATATGAAGAGGAGTAGTTAAGAAAGCTATTGTAAGAGTAAATGACTAATCTTTCCTCCTGGAGTTTGCTACCCTTTTGGATTCATCAAAGTGTGTAATGAGAACAGCTAGCTTAAGAGCTGCCTAATTTTACACTGTTTAGACAACGTAAAGAAACAGAAAGTGTTCTGCTCTGAGATCTTTGGGGAAAAGGATTACTCATTACAGGACTTGGGGATTATTTCACAGAGGAGGGCCTGAAATAAACTCAAAATTCCTTTGTTAAAAAAAAAAAAAAAAGAAAGAAAAAAACCCCCGTGTTTTAGTTTTTTTTCTCTGGATGGAATTTCTGAGGGATGTAAACTGATGAAATTTCTGGAGGAGTTAAGGCAGTTTATCCTGGTTAAGAATTTAGCCCATCAGGTCCTATTAAATGGCCCATGGGATGAACAGATCCCTCTGGTGCCAGTCACTGTAGTGTATAATAACACTGTATTTCATTCTAGCTTCTGTTCACTCCACTGGCACTGCTCTTGCCAAGGTCTCTAGTAACCTCTTTGGGGCCAAACCTCAAGGCCATTATTCTGTTCATATGTTCCTTGACATTTTGGATACATCTGACACATCTCATTATGATCTCTGTCTTGAAATTTTAGTTTAAAGAGTCTGTCCTGGAACCTGTTCCTCCTGTTGACTTTCTGTTTGCCTCTACAGTGACCTTCTTGGGACACCTTTTTTTGCTTGCTTTCTTTTAATACTTATTTTTTTTTAATTCTTCAGGGCCGTGTTCTCTGAACTCATCTTCATCTGTATCCAAATAATTTCCATTGTAATAATAATTTTGGCTTTTATCACCTCCACTGCTTTCCTAATGGAGATACTGCTGCACTGGCTTGCCTCAGAGCAGCCAAGCCTAGACATCTGCTCATCTCTTTGACATCTCATCCCAGATGCTTTATCACCAGGCAAAATTAATGTGGGTAAAATACTTTATTACAATCTTAATCTCATATGCAAACGTGTAACTTGAATATCGTGCTAACTGCACCTTCTTTTTCGCATTGTACTTTCTTGCTACGTCTAGAACTTGCTTCCTCTTCTCCCATAAGATCCCTCAAGTTCTGGAAATAGCCACTTTTTTTCCTCGTGTGTAAATCTAAGCTGAGCTGCAACCCCTCCTGAGGTGCAGTTTGTGGAAGAATCTAGGTCAGTGGATGAGGTGGGCATGGAGCAGGCCCATGTGGTTGGCATGCAGCCCTGTGGGAGATATGGCATATATGCAATTAAGACAGAATGCTTTGGGAATTGTGCTGCTAGCCTCTAACAAACCTCTACTGAGCATATGCAGATGGTGATTTGCAGAGGATTATAATTTGGCCACGTTTTGTTGAATATTCATGAGGACAGTGAACGATACCTCTCTGTCCCTGCACTGGCCTCTACCACATTTTGAGGCAGTCCCCCAATGCACATTAGTCGAGTTGCAGTAAAAAAAATTCTGAGCCTTTCAAAACAACTGGTGTGATCATTTGTTCTTCCTGAAGCTTATCCTCAGAAATGGCTGAATTCTGTAGAGGTTTCTCAGTATTTTTTGGTGTGAAGCAATAATAGACCCACCAGCTCAAGCAGACATTGATAAGTTGTAGTGAAAAGTTGTAGTCTACTGCAAACAACCTTCCCCGTGGCCGTGCAGTTGTTCGTGTATCTCTTTTCAGCATTTCTGCTCCAAATTAATTCTTCAGTTGGAAAGAAGAGCCCAAGTATTGTGTATTTCCTCGCATGGAATCTCATCTTTCTTTTTCAGCTCAGGTGGAAAGCTGAGCACGATTAGTCAGGAAATTAAGGCTCAAGGAAACATATTTGTTTTAAGAATGACAGAGAAGAATAAACGAGCCTTGCACTGGAACTGAAGTCTACATTATGTTTCCTGCCCAACTAACTGTAGGCTTGGGGTTGGATTCCTCTGCTGCACTTTGGAAGGTTTTCTGCTAACTTGAAGGGCAAAAACCTTAATCTTTCTGCACCTCTGTACCCTTGATGAGGTTCATACTGACTTCACAGGTCTGGTATCAGACTCTCTTGATTAGTGTTCACAAGGCCCAGGGAGATGATTTCACAGGACTGCAAACATTTTTAATATCCACTTCAAAGTTGGCCCTGCTTTGTGCCAGGGCTTGGACCAGATGACCTTGAAGTGATCAGTGTTCTGAGTGGAAGCAGCTCTGATGAAAACACACACAAGATCCCAAAGGTTAAGAATGGGTATGATCTGAGTCTATCATAGCAAAATAAAACAAGTTCATCTAAATTGTTTGGGGCCACTCAGCCTTCTAAGTGAGGGGCTGTCATGCTTTATAGTCTCAGCTCTGAGGAGCCTCTGATCCTATCTCAGATGCTACCAGCAGGCCAGACCAAGTAAGATATTGTTATTTGTACTACATTTACCACAGTCTTACCTAAGCAAGACAAAAATGAGCAGTTATCATTATTCCCAGGTCTGCCATGTACGAGTTCTGGCTGGTTTTGTACAGAACAACTAGAAGAAGGAACTATTTCTTGCACTACAGTTAATTTTTAATAGTTTCATAACACTTGATGACATAAAAAGCCAGTCCACGCTTTGAAACTTTCAGTTAGACTTGACCTCTGATTAAAACAAAAAGAGGGGAAGAAAAAAATAATAAAAAACCAAAACAAGCCCCCAAAACAATTCTGAAGGCAAAGAAAACTTTCTCAGAGATAGGTAACATGAAAGGTTTGCAGCTGTGCTGGGTTGGGTTAGAGGAGCAAGGCAGGTGATCTTGTTTCAGAAGCAACAGAGAAGACAGGGAGCAAAAATCTCTTGACCTCTAGGCCTATTCTAGCTGATGTGAAATTCAGAACTCAGGACTAAGAGCTGACTGAGCAGAAGATGGGGCTTGTCTATTACATCCTCACTTTTTAATTAGGTGTTCTAGCTGCATGTCCTTTGATCCTGAGCTGTACACGACAATAAACATATTGGCAGTGAGGATTACAGGAATAGGTTTGGGCCGCTGTCTTTTCCAGATGAGTGAGAGTGGGTTTTTTCTGTGTAGGAATTTCTTTACACAAACATGTTACTCTGGCATGATCAGAAGAGGTTTTAAATGGAGATAGTTAAGCTGAATAAAAGGCTGGATGGATAATTTTACTTTGGCGTAATGGCAACTTACTCAAAGTTCATTAAATCCATTCCTAATTAACTTTAACTAATTCAAATTAAGGCACTATTACACTGCAATAAACATGTCCAGGTAGCTTTGTGAACCAGCCTAACTCTCACTTTGAATTCTCACCTTAAGCTATGTGGATACAGCTTTCTAGGGAGCTGAGCCCAGGATTAGGCTGGAGGGTGAGAAATGAGTGTCCATGAGCAGTATCCGTGTGCTGCCATCTTCAATTCTCTCCTTGCTTTCAGTGTCTGCAGAAGACAGCAACAGGAAAGCCTGTTTATGGAGCTGCTTGCTGACAAATTGATGCTCTGCCAGACTCGGTGGGTTTTAAGCATTTTTCAGAGCAACCTGCTCTTTGTGAGGCAATTTGGTTTGTGTATCTCTCATCACTGGGGAGCTTTCACTACCTTCCCCTGCCTTCTACCTGTACTAGGAAATTAAACAAGATCCCCTCTCCCGGTGAGCTGTGGAATGGTCCCAGACACGTTCTGCCTGCCACCCTCCAAAACCATTCTGGGGGCACATAGGGGTGAAGTCATTTAGGGTCCATCCTTATTCCAGCCTCTGGTGGCCTCTAAGGAGGGTGGGAGAGAGCAGGGGGGCTTTTGTATCAGCCCCTACTTAATATCACCCTGCAACGGGATGCCCTGCAGAAGCTCAGAGAGAATAGGGGTTAAATCAGCTTGCAGCCAGAGGATTTATAACTGAATAATTAAGCCCAGACTAACTTGAGGGCACTTCCCTGAATGTGAACAAAAGCTTGTGGGTAGCAATATAAATTGAACCCACCCACCTGAAACCCTGCCAGCAAATCTGCCAAAGCCCCTTCCTGTGGAGACAAGCCTTCTCCTGCAGGTCTTGTAAATGAATTAATTATGTGTCTGTTGAAACAGAGTAAAGGTTCATCAGTAGTGCTAATATTTGGAATAACAAAGTTGTTAAGTTTGCTGCAACTCAGTGTTGCCTAGTGCTGTTGGAGCTCACAGCTGTCTTACAACACCCTTGTTTGTCTAAGTTCTGCACACAGAAGGACCCGGGTGTGGTTTGGGGGATGTGGCGAGGTGGAGGGTTTAATAATTGTTATTTTAATAAACATTTGGAGTAAAAGAATCCATCAGTACCCTTTGAAAATAACAGCCTTGCTACCAGTGGGTAACCAGGAATGCAGTCTTAAAAGTAGAGGAGAGCTGGTTGGTTTCGTTTTGTGGTGGGGGTTTGTTTTTTCCTTAAAAAAAAGAAAAATCCCACAAGACTGTTGAACATTTACAGCTTAATTTACAAAAACACTTAAATGTATATTGTCTTGTGAGCCATTTAGTCCTATTGTCTTCAAGTGCAAGCTTATTCATGTGCTTAACTCTAAACGGCAGCTTAAAGGCTTCATTGAATCAACCCCTGAGACACTAATGAGACCTTTGCAAAAGTAACTTTTGATAAACACAGGTAAAAATTGGGGAGAAATAAAAAGCAATGAGAAACAAATCTGCCAGTACAGACAGCAGATAGAAATGACTTCAGAGTCCAGGCTGCCTAGGACAGCCATGAAGGTGACCACTTGGGGAAGATATCAGGACAAGAGTTTCCTCAATAGTACTTAAAGTAGGCACAGCATGTGGAGTCTGATTCAGCAGACATTGGAATACTTCATTTCTGGGCACTTCAGTGGAAATGATGCCAGTAAAAAGAAGATAGTTCAGAAAAGAGAGAAATAAATAGATGAGGAAGCTTGAGAGAATGACTTAGAAAGAATGAACAAAAGGTGAACTGAGTAATACAGAGCAGTTAACTGATGCCTAACATAGACCATGATGCTGGAAGGGTGTAAACACCAAGGCCAAAGGATTACTCAGGACACCAAAACTCACAGTGATGTGAAAAAAAAAAAAGGGAAAGGGAAAATTGAGGCTCAGTCAGTGGGGTTGTGCTGGAAAGGGCATAATGGCCAAATGGCTGAAGGACCACAGGAGTCCGTGAGGGTTTTAGAACAAAGTAGTTATTTATTTAGAATAAGGGGTGAGGGAGTGGGGGAAAGCTGCCTGCCTTGGTGAGCAAAGAGCAGTGGGAGCAGCAGAAGGAAAGAGAAGCTCTGGTGGTTTTTAATAGGGAGACCCACTAACCTGGATCCATCACAGCCCTGTGATCAGGCAGAACTTCCTAGTGTGATCTGTGACACCATCAAGCACACACAGTAAAACTCAGCCCGAGTAATCCAGTAGTTACCTGATGGAGAATGGAGCAGGAGGGATGAAGGTGGTTGTCTCTTCCTAATGCCTCTGCACTGGGGCTCTAGTACTAAACCATCATGAATCAGTAACAGCATCTTCACTGCTATTTCATTGTACATGTTGGTAGCACCTTTCAAGCAGTGACAGATCCCAAGGCCACCCCTCCCATAGCTGCAGGTAATATCCTGATGTTCCCTATGTGGTGTTGGCAGGTACTGTATATTTTAGCACGTTTTGACAGGCCTCCACAGCATCTTTGAATCAATCAAGTTCTGGTAATTCTAATCACAAATGACTATTAACTTTTAAATAATAGTAAGAAAATTGTATAAGGAGAATTGTACCAGTCCTGTTGTCTTGGTTTTAGGAAGGTACTTGCTTTTCTGTCAATCTCTGTATCTTCACAGGAGCTGATTTTCATAGTCAATCCCCTCTCTGTCTGGGAAGCAGTATTCTCACTTTGCAAATAAGAAATGAGTGACAGTTTTATTCCAGGGACATAAAACATGGATCTGATGACTCTGGGTGCATGAATATTTTAGCTCTGAGGCCCACCGTGGGTCAGATTTGCAGAGGTGTTTAAGTTCCTCAGCTGTGTTGTTAGTAATGAGTTGTTCTGAAAACAGCAATATTTGAGATGGAACTAATAGGAAATCAATGTTCTCCAAAACTTGTGTTAAAAAGTGACTTCGTGCTGAATCTGTAGCAGATTTGGGGATCAGACTAGATCACAAATGCCTGTTGATCCTTGTGAAGTTCAGTAACCATCTCTCTTCCAAATATATGCTAGTTACCTTTATGTCCCTGTCACTGCAGTTTTATTCAGTCCTGATTAAGTCAGAGCAGGATGCTCTGTGTCCTTTTATGCTGAGACATTTAATGTATATAGACATGGTCAGTGTAAGCTTAAGATTTTATATTGCCCATGTGGAGAAGTTGGGAGAAGGCAGAATTACAGGTTCTGATGGTAATGGAGATACTTCTTCCATCTGAGTACCCATATAGCAGTTGTAGCTTCTGCCAGGGACCTGGAGAGGAATGGATGTTCTGTGCTGCTGAAGGAATGTATTTCCCAAGAAAGGTTGGACCAGATGATCCTTGAAGTCCTTTCATAGTCCGTAACCTAAAGATTTCTAGTTGGAGAACACCATTTCCCCCTTCTTTTGGCCTGAGGTGTGTTTGCTGAAAGGCAAAGCAAGATTTCCAACGTCTTAGAAGATGTGGAATGAAGGGTGCAGTTTGCATATGCATGCACATGTGTAGAGACTGCAATATGTTGTCTATACACACATTATACCATCACACATATGCATTTGTATATACTGTTTACATGCATCAATGTGCTGCTGTATGTGTTTTTATTATCATGGTTTGTAATCCCACCATCATTCAAAGTCTTACCAAATAGCACTGTGGGCAGCATGCCAGCTTCTTTCACATTCCTGCTAAAGTCACTTGGAATATATCTGAACGTGGCAAAACACATTTGCCAAGTTATGTGCATAAAAACATCCTTTGATCTTTCAGACTCATAAATATGTAATAAAGTACATGATTGCCCTACTGATCTGTCCTACATCAATCTTAGGTCTCTCTTTTATTGATTCATCAAAATAAGATACGATCAAGGTACAAAAGAGTTAAAGAAGCTATTTATTTTAATGTTTCCTTGGAGAGCTTGCATGTTATTTTGAGTACAAATTATATATATAATATTTCATGAATGATGTTTGAAGCATTAAAAATCACCTCTGCACTTGAAGTTAACAGAAAACTCTGGCAGTCAGCCATCTTTTATTTGCTTTTTTTTTTTTCTTCCTTTTTTTAAAGGAGCATTGCAAGATGTGGTGTCATTTTTCTATGGCCATGCTTAAGGTTTTTTCCTTTCTATTTTTAAATCATGTACTCAACTGGCATGGTAATCCAACTATGAAATGTTCAGGAAATCATACTTTGCAATAGATTTAGTATATGGGCTGTTTGGATTGGGTAGTGAGCCTTGTCCAGAACTAGGGATTACCCTAATTTGTGCTGAGGGTAAAGTGAGAGCTGTGAAGGCCCAGGGAGGTATTGCAGGAGTAATAACAGAGGTAAAAACTTGGCCTGAAAATACAGATGATAGCAAACCTTACCTCTGCCTTGTGGTTTCTGAGACATCTTTAAACGATGCTGTTCAGACTTTGACTCTATCAGGTGTAAAGCCACTGGAGCTGATAAACATGAAATGTATTTGGAAAGAGGAGAATTTATGAAAGCCATAAACAGAGTTACATAGCGGGTGATAAAATCTGCGTTTTGTTTCACATGGGAGGCATCAGGTGGAGTCCTTAAGTGTTTGAGCTGTTAGAATGCATTTCTCCCCATGATGCTGCATCTCCCGAGTTAAAGGACCATCTGAGTTTGCTTTGCCATATTGAGTGCATCCAGCAGAGGCTGGTTGATTTCAGCCACTGCCCTTCTCACAGCTGCTTTGTGGAGCTTCCCCTCTGGCAGTGTGGAAGCATCCAGTTCCGAAAATGGACTGAGGATGAATGGAATAATTTCTGAGCAAGACCTGCCAACCAGGTACCAGGCAGAGAACTTCACCTCCCTGAAGCCCTAAAATATGGCGGGAAAATGACATGGGCGCAGAAGAGTTCAGCTCTTTGTCAGGTTCTCTCTTGGCCTGCCATTTGAGTTGTAGAGTCTGGGAAAGTGGAATCATTTTTCTGCGGTTCTTGTCATGAATCCACCATCAGCAACAGGCAGAAAAGACACAGATTATTGTGTGATTTTATGATAATCAAGACTCTTAGCTGACTTGGAGACAGAGAGAAAAGAGAGGTGCCAAGTGCTTCGTGATGTTTGGCATCTCCCCTTTGAGGGTTGTCACACACAGAAAACATTAAGTTTCAAGTCACCCTCCAGTAGAAAATGTTCTTGCCCTTTTCTTTCACCAGCAAGATCCAAGTCCGAGTGATGCAATCAGCAGTATGGAGAGAACCACTGGCCCAGCTGGAATGATTGGTCAGGCTCCTGACTCCCTGTCCCGTGGTTTAGCCAGCAGAAAGCTTTGGCTTTTCCCCACTTCCAGTCAGCAGCAGATTATGGCTTCACACTGCGCCAGAAAACGCTGTCAGTAGAGTGAGTAACCTTTGGAGATAACAACCCATATGCTGATTTCTGTGACGTGGATACAACAAGAGAAGTAGTTTTGCACTAAGGGGGGAGAAGGTGGCCTCTTCCCACTAGTCACATGCTAAAAAGTCCCCATGAGGATTTGTTCCATCTGGATACATTCTCTGGTCTCCTACCCCGCTTCCCTGAAGAGTGGTTGTCCTCCTTTGACCTCCTTCAGGTTCCTCAGTGGTTTGTGTTCAGATCCCTGCAGCTTTCCTGTGGATCTTGCCAGCATCCACCTTCAGTGCTGAGGCTCCAGTCTCAGCCCTTCCCTTGTCTTCTGCAGCACCACAGGGCTGGGGATGGTCCCTCTGTGTGGTGGGAAGTGAGGGCAGCCACGGGAGAGCCATCGAGGCTCAGTGGAGCTTCTGTCTGACACCCTTCCCGTGCCAGAAGTTTGGCTTCTGGGCTTTTCTTTATTGTTAATTGAACTGTTGTCAGGCTGTTTATATTAGAAGAAAAAAAGGGCTGGAGGGTTAAAAATCTATCATTACATTTTCATTATTCAGACAAGAAGGCAAGGAACTATTGCAGAAGATTTTTCTAAACCATTTGTGGACTCCACACACAGTAACCAAAACCAGAGCACATAAACTTAGATGGCATTGGGTATTCAAATGCTTTCTATTTCTCATTTTCTTAGATGTTGCAATTTTTATTTTAATAACTGCCTCATGCTGCTTTTTGTTTTTATTTATTAGTTCTCCTATTTATTTCACTTCTGCAGAGCATTTTTATTGAACAGAAAACCTGCTTCCTGAAACTTTCTTGCCCTTTTCCCAGTGTAACCATTCAGCAGGAGTAATTAAAGCAAACAACTTTCATTTCTTCTAACAACCTTAAAAACCCACAGGTGAGACACACAAGGATTCTGGTTTAAGTAACTCAGATATGAGCCTCTGATCCTAGTTTATTATTAGGCACATCTTAAAATGAAAGAGGAAATTGAAACGGGTTTTGTTTCCATAATTGTTTTCTAAAGCTAGAGTATTAAATCCTGGTGAATTATTTAGGAGGAATTATGACTCTGCACCTTTGATTTGTAGGTGAAATTTTCTTTCTTAGCTGCTTTTTGCTGTCAGGATTAAATGCCAGGTTCTCAGCTCTCTATGACATTAATAAAACCCTGTGTTAGATACTATAGGAAATTAAACCATATTTGAGAGAAGACAGTTGATCTAAATGTCACAGATTCATTTTGGGTTCTTTGGTAGACTTTTCCATGTTGCATTTTTCAATTTTTTACAGACATTTTCTCTTTCCCTAGCCTCAGAGAAAGACTGAAACACTCAAAGGCTTAGGCTGGTCAGTGAAACTATTCTGATTTATATCTGCTGAAACTTGTCACGTGTGTGCTGCTGAGGCAGGTTGCTGAGGAAAGGAAAATGGCATTTGCTGGTAAAGAATTTGCCACCTTGTGGTTGAATGAATTCAGTGGAGGAGCCCAACTGAGGATGGACTGTAGTCCAAGAAAGTGCCTCTGCTAAATCTAGACCAAGAATTTAGATAGTAGTTTAGGGCCCACCATAGAGTAATTAGAGCCTCTAAAATGTGATGTTTTTAATTTAGATATCAAAAATACAATGGCATGAAAACACCTTTACCCATCTTTATCCCAGTGTCTCCCACTGCTGGTTTTAGACATAGCCTAGATGGGTAATTAAAATTTAACAGAGACATAAACTTACAGCCATGGCTGAGATGTGCTTGATGAGCACCTTCCTTTGTGCCTCTGTTTTCCTCTAGGAAAACAAAAGGGGTAGGGTAGGGAATGACCTTTCCCTTCCTATCTGCAGCACACATTTTGCTTACTTATCAAAGTTTTTTTATTTTCAAGGCACTTGTACATCACAGATCTGTTCCATCTTTATGCCTTAGTTTTCAATTGTCCCTCCATGGCTTGAGAGGGAAAGTGGCATGTTGGGCAGTATCTTAAAGATGATTTTTTTAATGTCCTCCTTCCTCCTTTACTTGTTTATCTTGAATGGGTTATCAGCAGGGGGGTAGTTTTAGTATGGAGCTAAGGCTAAAAGTAGGTTTATAAAGGAAAACGAGGATCTGCTAAACTTAAAAAGTATAAATGCAGAGGGAGAACCAAAGTTTGTCTATTTGCTCATCACTATGTTTATGGGGGTGGGGGAATTACAACAGGATTAATGGGTCAGCCCCATTCAGTTCAACTTGAATTCATCTGGGCACTTTCTGCTCTCAGATGGAGGAAACAGCAGTAGAGGAAATAATTATGATTTTCTTCTTACTGCAACTGGGCATGAGTTAATGCAGACTTCTAAGCTGGCTTGCTAACAACATGCATTCCAAAGGGTCTGTGCATGTTTCCAATTTAGAGCTGTAAATTAGTTTTTATCCTCAGCCTGGCATCCGTAAAAGACATTCATGGAATACACCTGCAGAAAGGTCCTTACTCATCTCCCTCATCCTTGTTTAGGGTAGCTTTTAGGCACTATAATATACTGCAGAACTAGACTTTCCCTGTGAAATCCAGTGCCCTGGAAAGAAAGAGAACAGTAATACTTTCTATTTCTAGGTCTACCTTCCAGCTTCACAGTGCTGTGCCTTCTTAGTTGTAATTTAAACATATCATCAAGAAACGATGATGTTTTGATTATTTGATGTATCTAGTTGAGGAACCTTTATTTTATCGATCTTTTTAGGTCTTGAAAAGGGACATAAGATGGTTTTGATACAGAGGATTGGATCCATCCTTCTTGCTACATTATTTATGCCTCTCTTCCCACCGTGGCATCAGAATGCCTTCAAACAGGTATCATTTCTGTATAACTTCTCTACATGTCTGCTTTCTCCAGAGCTGTTAGGAACACTCACAACCATGGCCTTTAATGGGACTAACATCACCCTGCTCTGCCTGCTGGAAAAACACCCAGTTAGCTTCAGAGCACTGCTGGCACACAGGCTCTGAGCACAGTGGGCACAGTGTGAGCACAGTGGCATGGCTGAAACCATTCTGCCAGCTGTTCCCCCCTTCAGAGCAGTTACCCCAGTCCAGCAGTGAGGTTGTTCTCCCCCTATGCCTTCTCCAGCCTAGCTGTCTCCTCTTGGATGCTGTTGCAAGCTCACTCTCATTGCAGTGGCTGATGTCTCAGTGCTCGAGGAACTTGCTTTAATCCTCCAACTCAGGGGGAACCAAAACCAAGCCTTTTTGAGCATGTCTGAATGGTCTGGGCTGTCCTGGGCTCTGTGCTGCTCTGCCACACGAGCTGTTTCCCAGCAAGAACAAGCTGCCTTAGACAGGCAGCCCTGGGGCACAGCAGCATCAGCAGCTCATTACTCTGAGCTGTGCCCATCAGATACAATCCATCTTCAGAGGAACACTTGTGGCTCAGGGGGTGAATTTGCTGCCATCTGGGTGTGGGTTTCAGCCACATGGCTGCTGTTGACTTTAATGGGAGTCACAGTGCTGGGCTCCATGGGCTCCCCTTGGGGTTACTCTCCTCCCCGACGTGTGCAGACTGCTCCACTCGAGGGGGAGAGCACACCCCTGCCCTGCCTTGTCAAGAAGAAAGCAGCCCCCCCATCTCCACCCTTACCCCCACCCCTTTGGCCTTGTATATTTATGGATGAGCAACAATGGAGACTCATTTCTATGGTAAGTTAGCAAGATTTATACTATAAATATTACATTACAAGGTTCAGACACGGTGCTATTTTCTAACACATCCCCACTTTGCTGCAGATCAGTGTGGCACTGAAATATTTCCTTTGAAGGATACGTTTTTTTGAAACACATCATAAAAATTCCAGCATTGAGATTTCTCCCATTTGCACCATCACAGTGTGTGTCAAAATGTCTTCATTAAAGTAGGATATTAAAAAGTTATAGGTTTGACTTCCTTTTTTGGGGTGGGGAGGAATTCTATGTGGAATTCTGAAAACAGGCAGCATAGCTTTAATTGAAGGAGACAATGTTGTCAGTATATGTGTTCCTACAGTTATAAAGCCCAGCAGTATAGTATTCATCAAGTCTGATTCCACCTGACACTTGACTGAAAGCATTTTGCACTAATTTGCTTTGTGCTTGTCTAGTAAATCTAAAAAGAATGAGTGAAGGGGTGATAGGTGGCCATTAAACAGAATAAACAGCCTCTGGCAAGTGAATGAGTTTTACAGACTTGTTGCTTTTGGGAGGGGGAGGGTGGAAGGGGAGAAGATTATAGGTCTTTGAATCAGCATGTGGCTGCCTCTATCACTCTGTAATCACAACTGTTTTCTTTGGCCCGGAGACCCATGTGCACCTCCAGAGAGGCTACTATGGTGAAGAAGGAAGCTCTGCCCCCAAACCTCTGCAGGAGAGCCCTCCAGACATATGATTCATATTCCAAGTGTGATAGAGGCCTAAATGGCAATTATTTTATCATATAAACACCAGAGAGATAGATTTCAGTCTGGAGCTGATTGCTTTCCTCAGATAATCCTTTTCAAATTTTCCCCTACATAAAATATAACAGCTTTAGGGTGTTTTCAGGTCCCCACTTATGGTTCAACTTATGGTGAAAACCTTGGGCTTGTTGTCATCTTTGTCTGACTTTGCTGATAGCAGGCAGGAAATAGCTGTGTAAAGGCAGGAGGGGGTAAATAGCTGACTCTGTGGTCTGTAATTGGTTCATAGTTTTGGACTGTGAAGAATAGAAAAGAAGGCAGAGGAGGGCTGGAAGGCAGCCTAACAAGGAACACATGGGCATCTGAAAACTAAACACAGCTGGACCAAGAAGAGCATTTGACCGCCCGTTCCCTGCTCCGAGACTTCTTAGCGTTGTTGTTGTTACTGGGGGAGAACACACAGCCCCGCATTCCGAGGGCTGGATGGGAACTTCACTGTGATAAAAGGCTGGATATCTTGACTAACAAGAAATCAAAACAAAAACTTCCTTTCTCCATGTACTTATTTCTGTAGTTGCTTGCTTGCTTGGGGTTCTCTTATCTTGGCGAGCTCGTTTGCCGCAGTTTTGCTGGAGGATGGTGTCAGCCACAGAACGTCAGGGTTTTGTTCCCTGGAAAAGGACATTGAGCTTCAGGGAGGTTTCTTTTTGCTTCCCTTTTTCCTTATCCTGCCCTTCCTTGTTGCCTTCAAAACGCAAACTCATGGACTGAGAGAGGACATAATGAGCCTGGAAAAGAAGATAGCGTGATGACAAACTCTACCTGTCACTACAACCTCAAAGAGAGGAAGTTTTCATCCTCCCCCTCCAGCCTCCCCTTGGAAGGTGGGAAGAGGGCCCATGCCAACCCCAGCTGGTGCACTGAAGCCAGGCTGAGGCTCTCACTGGGATTCACAGACTGCTTCTGTGTGTGGGATGTCAGCTTTGTTTTGGCTGCTTCTGGGACAGGGGAAAAGCTTTTCCTCTTGGCATCCCTGACTTAAGGGCTCTCATTACTTGGAGCTCATTAAAATAATCTCTCATCTGTGCCTGCGTCGTGGGGAAATGACTGGTGTGTGTGTCCCCCTCCTCTCCCCTGATACCTACACTAATGTATTTTACTATTCTCAATTTAAAAGATCTTGCTGCTGCTGCACTTGGCTATTTACATTCTTTAAGGGGAGAAAAAAAACCCAACAAAACCCAAACCAACCTGAAAACCCTGACTGCAGAAGTCCCATTAGTGTTGATTGTGTCCAGCAATGCACAGTCCACTTCAAGAAAGGCAACATCCTCTATTTTTCAAGCCAAATGTTGTGCACCGCAGCAAGAACAAACAAGAGTGACTTTCATCCTTCAAACACTGAAGAAGCTTTGCAAAGCCTGACATGAAAGGGCCTCCCTTGCTCTCTTGTCCATGTAGGCCTGGAAATGGAGCTGAAATGGCTAACAACATTGGTAATAATAGGGGCCTGCCTGGCATCAAGAGGTGAGCCGAAAGACTTCAAAAGCTGGCTTGAGCATGGCTGCAGGAGCATTTGCTCTGGGATTCAGGCTCCAACTTTTATTCTCTCCCTTTGAAGAGCTTACAATTGGGTGGAGGGTGGAAACCAAGCATTTTTGACATGAACTCTGCCATGGAAAATTATGAGAAACACGGAGATGAAAAGGAATGTGTTCTGATTGTGCTGGTTATTTTTTTTATTTTATTTTATTTTTAAAAGTCTGCAAAACAAGGGGCTAGCAGTACTATAATCATTGATCCTGAAAAGGTTCTTCAGAGATTAGTGCTATCAGTGCAATGTGAACCTCAAGGCTGAGTGGCAGAGTGGGAGAGAGAGACCCTTTTGCACTAAAATAACACAAGCTTTTAAAGGAATAGCGTACAATTCTGCTGGGAAAAAAAACCACAACAACAAAACAAACAAACAAAAAAGGCAGAAAAGACAAAAAAAAAAAACAAACACCACAACACCTGTGCTTGAAAACAAACAAACAAGAAATTAAATGGTGAGCTTGGCTTGCCTCCAAATTTTGCAGTGACCAGAGGGTCCCAGTTGTTTGAGTGGGGATCCCTCGGAGCACCCAGGCTCCTGTTTGCTTTGTGAGCTAAGATTGCTCCGCAGGACTCCTGGGTTGTTTTTACTGCCTATAAACACAGAATAATTTCCCTGAACCTGGAGAAGCTACTGGGGATTTACTTTATGGGTAGCTCTAGGGATATCTATGGGATTACTAAATATTCAAACAAATTATCCTTCTTGTTTCATCCTTTTTCTTTTTGGCAAAGCTTCATTAGTATCAAATACGCAGCAGGCAGGCGGGCAGCGTCGGGAAAGGTCACCTGTCACTTCCTTCTGCAGAGCTCTTTTCTCTCGTGTCAGCTTTGCTAACCTTTAATCACTGGGGCAGCAGATAAGGAAAGGAGGGAAATAGAAGCTGGAAGTTAGAAGGCAAACGGGACAGGTGGCCTCTCTCCGAAGCATAATAAGGAAAACAGACTTGGAGTGAGACTGGGAGAATCACAGAATGCTTTGGGTAGGAAGGAACCTTTAAAAGTCATCTAGTTCAACTCCAGTGCAGTGAGCAGGGGCATCTTCAGCTACATCAGGTTGTTCAGAGCCCTGTCAAGCCTGACCCTGATGGTATGGAATATCCTATTGGCTGGTTCACTTGCTTATCCAGCTCTGCCCCTCCCAGCTGCTTGGGCCAGCAGATGCTTGAGAAAATTAACCCTATCCCAGCTGAACCCAGGACAGGACCTCAACCTCAAAACCCTGTTACGGTATCAGGTTAGGGTTCAGAGAACCAGAAAGGGCCCATCTGCACTGGGGCTGCAAAATGCTCTCCCAGGAGAGCATGGCACTGCACCAGCATTGCTCCTCATACCCTTCATTCTGTGCTGTTGAGATTAGCTCAGATTTTGAGTTAATTCAAATTAGTGCCTTTCTTGTGCCTGCTCTTCAGCCTGACACTGCTCATCTTCTTGCTCACTCCTGCCTCACCATTCCACACGATGCCTCTTCTTTGTGTCTGCCAACAAAGCAGCGTGGAGAAGTGCAGAGTGGGAACATAAGAAATAAAGAGCAGGCAGGAATGGCAGAAGGATGGGTTGGAAGGAAGGAGAACAACTGGCTGGGAACATCCATGGCTTGTAAGCCACCTGTGTCTGTTGTTTCTCCTTAGAGCTGAGCTGTGTGCTGAGCTGTGTACCTTCCATCACTGCCATAGCTGTCAGTAGAGATCTGCTCACTACCTGTCCCATTTGTCTGGGTCAGTGCCCTACAGAGGGGCTGCAGTCTCCACTACTGACACTTCCAAACTCAGGTAGTAACACATCTGCTGGAACCATGGACGATGGGGAAGGTGTCCTGGGCCGGTATATTGATGGAGAATCATTCCATAGATGGAGGATCACTGCAGACCCTCCACAGAGGCCGTTGAAATGAATGGAGTTTGTTGGTCATTAGAGCCCTTGATAGCTGAAGGAACACTTGCTGAACCTCTAAGCCACCCCCTCAGACGTTGTTGCTCTAAGCCTGTATCAATTTGACATTTTAAGATGAATATTCCATATTCAGTGGCTCTCACTCTGTACTTTTGGCACTTTCTAGTGGTCCTGAGTGCTCCTTCTGAGCACAACTTGTTTTCCTTCTCTCATTTGTAATCATACCATAAGGGAAGTGTGTACACACAATATACTTACCTATTTTTCTCCAAGTGGGGAGTTGTGGAGTGGCTGCTGTATGTGATTGCCTGTCAGGCACCAATTAGCTATCCATTCAGAATCTCTGAAGCTGTGATCCACAGCCAGGAGAGAGTTTGAGAACACTTGTTTTGAATTATCCTGCACATATCTCATGCCATATACCGACAGCAAAATGAGATCATATCCCTGTGTCTTTTAAATATCAAGGCATCCAGATATGCCTGCTTTGGAACAAACAAAAACAAACTTCTAGTGAAGCTTTTTGTGTAAAGCAGTTTCTGTGACAGTATGTCTTAAAAATTAGTATACTCCCATCTAAAATATGATTTCCTTTTATGTCTGAAATTACAATGACATGAGTATTTCAGTTGTTAAAATTTAAAGTTTAAACCATTGGTTGCAGAGTTCTTAGATGCATTACTGGCAGGAGTCTTTCAGTTGCTTTTTCCAACCTATTTTCTCAACAACAAACAAAAGCCACTTAGCATTTCTGAAGCTCAACTTGACAGTCTTTTGCTGTGGTTGAGTTTTACGTGTTAAATCTTTGAAACAACACTGGTAGCTCTTAACTGATCAGTTCTCAAATTTTAGGGAGGGAGCAGAAGAGGAAAAACAATCCCTGAACTACAGGCAGAAGTAAGGCTGTGGAGGGCTGCTGATGTGCTCTAAAAGCTGAGTGCTTAAAGGTAGGGAAAGTCTAAAATAATATCTTCAATAACAATCTGTTAATTTGCAAGGACAAGGAAAGGAGCAGCCCTCGGTTGTTGTATTGCTAAGTTTAAGAAATTTGCAAAGCACCAAAGCAAGAGGGAATCCAGCAGCAATTCCCAGGACTCCCAGCTCACTCACTAGCTGACTTGATGAGCCTCTTTGATCTGGTATTGACATCAGATCAGATCTTTTGCACTGTTTTGCCCACTTGCCAAAGCCAGCTTCCCAGGAGCGAAAACGAGTTCCTTTCCTTGGGGTAATTCAAAACATTGACATGAAACAGACCTCTGGCTCTTCCTCTGCTGTGGTCTGCCTTTCGAGTAGTTCCTTCACTAGCATCTCCTTAAAAACACTTGGAGGTCAATGCCAGGTTTGAATTTCAGTGTTCTCATCTATTGTGAATGATGCGATGATCAGGTATTAAGTGTATGAATACCAAAAGAGAAAAGAGAGAATAGGTAAGTTGGTATGGGAGCCTGGGATTCACAGACATCCAATATTTTTTTAGGTACCTCGTATAATAAACATGGGCTTCATTAAGCATTTTAATGGCTACTCACAGTGTATTCTACACAGAATGCTCACTGTTGGTTCAGTGATACATGGAATTGGCATGACAAGGAAGAAGCAAAAAATCTTCAGTACAATGTAACATGTGGAAAGAAGCCAATGCAAAAAAACTTTCCTCTCAGCAGAAGGATTTTTGAAATTGGGTATAAAAGTAAAAGCTAAATTAATGTCTAGCTCAAGCACCATGTCTACACAGGTGCCAAAACAGCACGGGAAATGTGCTGCTCAGCTACTTGTTAAAAAGCAACTCAGGCCCTCTCACTATCCCTGGACTGTAACATGGACTCTGTTTTTTACTTGATCCAGCAGTATTAGTCATATTTAGATCCCAGATTTCCCACATGTATTACTGGCTGCTGTAGTCTGAGGATACTGGGCAAATAACTCACACAGAACTGAGCTATCCCGTGTAACTGTGCATAAAGAGACTTCTGTTTTGTGTAGGAAGTGCAGCAAATACAGGTGCTTCAGGGATTTGGGAACAGTGGATGGATTTCTTATACTATTCTGTCTCACTTTTGGACATCATTTGGCCAAGATTTTTCTCCTTTTTTGGTGTATGCTTCTCCCTCATTTAGTCAGCGCTACGAGAGAGGAAATATGACAGGAAAGATAACACACCACTGCTTAAAAAAGTTACCCTGGCAAAACTGCCCTTAACCAAATGGCTGCCCATTAATCTTAAATAGAAGAGGATTGAAAAACATCTTTGTTGGAGGTCAGGAGAAAAGGCATCCAGGTTGTTTGTGAAATATGAAAAGCTAGAGTTCACTGAACATCTATCTTGCATTTTAATTATGGCTTCATGAACCTGAACTGTGGGGCCCTCAGCAAGCCCTGCTCAGTGGTGCTGCCTCCCAAAGTTCAAAGCCAGGTTGTAAGTCGTTTTTATTTAGCACCTAGTGACAGCAAGTACTGTAGGTGGAGAAACATTAAGTACCACTTAAATCTGTTCCTGTACATCTTGTTAGAAATATACTGGAATCATACTCTGGCTCTGACTTCATTGAGAACCATTATAAAGTCCCCCTTGGCCTTTTCTAAGACATACCTGACTGTGCCACTGTGGAGTCCTCAGCTCTTTGAGAGGGTGAACTCTAATTCTCCCATCCAGCACTCAGCAGTTACTGCTCAAATCCAAAATCAACACACCAGGAATCAATGCTACCAACTATTGATTCAGAAAACCTCTGTGGTTTTGACCAACACAGAAATCAAGAGGGGTGCTGGATTGGAATCAGAACACGTGTCTGAAAAGGGCTGCTGAAGTCACCTGTAGCTATGCTTTCTAAGAGCACACCTCAGTTAAATCTAAGTGGTAAAGTTGCCAGGGTTGGGACGAGTAGCCAAGAGCCTGTTGGTCTCCATCAGGATTTGTTCCCTTTCAAAGGTAGCATGAGGCTTATCTTTGACTTGGGAAATTTGTGCAAAACGTTAAGAAACAAAGTACTAAAGGTGGGCTTTTCCTGGGTGAGTCTGTCCCTGGAGAGAAAAGAATCTCTTGCACTGGAGCATTTGCCCCATCGTGCTGAGGAGCATTTGCAGCTCACAGAGGCATTCGTGGGGTGCTGCTCATGCAGAGAAACGCAGCACAAGGGTCTCTTACTTCAGTGGGTATCAAAGGAGGCAACAAGGCTTTGCCACTTGTCATGTAGTGTTTCCATGTAAATGGAAATGAGTGCTACAGGGGTCTGCTCCCCTCTGAACGCAGAGGGGAGCCAGGCACTGAAGGGTTGTTTTCTTTATACCATGAACAGAGCAAGTTACTTTCTGTTTTTCCTCCGTCCCCCTTGAACAGCAGGGGTTTGAGGCTCCTGCTCTGGGTTGGCTGTGCAAAGCTGTCTGTTCCCTTCCAGCCGGGGGAAGAAATCCCACTGTTGATCTCAGATGCCATCCCCCCACCCCGAGCCCAGCAGAAATCCATCCCTTGTCCTGATCCCAGCTGGGCTTTCTCTGCGGGGAGACGGCAGCCACCCGTTTGGTGAGGAGGGGTGGGCTGGAATGTCTAGCCAGAAACATCGACCATAAACCATCCCTTCCTGTTATGACACTCATGTGTCTAAACTTATTGATTTATTTGGGTCGAGCTGTCTAACCTGCTCGAGTAAGACTGGAATCAGCAGGTACTAAGTCATGTAACAATAGGAAGCACCAAAACACAACTTGCAGCATTACATCTTGGAAGGAATTTCCAGTTATTTTTATTCTTTAAAAACTATCCCACACATTATCCAGAAACATCTTCCTCATTTTCATTTTTTCCCTTTTCCATTTTTACTTCCATTTAAAAAATGACTCTTAGTAGTATTATCATCATTTTCTGACGTGGCCATAGCTTTTTTTTTCATCTGTGCATTTCCCTGATTAGCAGAATAGACATTTTAGAAATTGCAAATCTGGCACTTGGGCCACCAAGGATAAAAGGGAGAGTATTCTGTTTTGATTTATACATCTGTCTTGATCAGGGAATTCTTTCTTTGTCTGGAAGCAATGTGATCCGGTTGTTAGAAAAGGGGAGACAGACCTTGGGGACACTTGAGTTCTTTCCTGTCACTCAGCTTCTTTAAACCCAAATCTACCCTTTGGGTTCATTAGTGGGTATAAGAACAACTAACCAGCTTGCCCGTGTGTTGGGAAACTTAATTAATTTCTGTTTCTAAAGCTCTGTCAATTTATCACACTGGAGAGCTTGTATAAAGTGTGTAAATGCTAATTTAAAGGTACTTTTCCCTCCTACAAACATTAATTTATGTTGTACACATTTAGAGTACAATCACATCATATTTATCTCTAGAAAATATCGAATGTAGAGATTTGTTGTGAATTACATCTTTACACCTGTAAATAATAATAATAATAATATCTGTTATGTGTGGCCATATATGTCTATATATTTATATATGCATGTTTATATACACACACAAGCAAGACAGGAGATAGTCTTTCTAAATAGTCTGGAAAATCTCTGGGACTCCACAGCTGGCAGTGCATTACTTTTATTTAAAGAAAACTTAACTCAAAAAAGCTTATGTGCAGTCAAAAAATTCCCGGCTCTAATTAATACATATATGAAGTGTAAACAGATCATGAAATATTTTTTTAGTGCTTAATACATAGAAATGTCCTTTGTTGATGCTAATGAAAAAGTAATGCCTGGTGTATTTCACGTTCCAGGGCCTGGGGACACAGATCCATGGAAAAGCAATTCATACCAAACTGCTTTACAAGTGCAAAAATTCTGTTAGCCTAAAGCTACAGTGCTACATAATTGTATAGGGAAGGGAAAAAAAAACCCAAGCAGCAAACCCCCAGCCCTTCTCTGCCCTGTATTTGCAGCACAGTCATTTATTTCAAGCTCTGGTAATGGGCGATTCTTTCCAAAATGATGACACCAATATTTCAGCAGCAAGATTTTGAATCTCCCATATTCTCAGTGTAATCTAGACAGCTCCTCGTGACCTAGAGGAATGGTCTGTCTGTCCAGCTGATTCTCAAGATCTGATGGTTGGAAGGCAAGTCAAGGGAATGTCTGAAGACCATGAAAACCCAACCCTCTCCCCCAGAGAATAGTCCCCTAATTGTAATAGCCCGTTTTAATCATTGTGATTGTTTAAAATATTATGAACAGAGGGAAATAAGGAAGATAATTGTGCTTCAGCAGTCACAATCTTTTGTTGTCACCTAAGCTTATTGGAGGTTTAGCTGTGGATAGTCCCAGTACTTCCTTCACATATCAAGTGGCCTTAATTATGTGGGCAGCTAGAATGCCTCTTGAGAGAGAGGTTTGGATAGCAAAACAGCAGGTAAGAAATGCCTCCTCCCTACTTCTTTGTTTCTTCCCAGTCCCCTGTAGCTAAAGCTGCATATGTGGCTGTCTCTGTCTTTGTGACACTTTAAATGTGAAACAAGTAATTTAGTTGAAAATTTTCTGTTATTTTTTTTTTTACATGCTTCATATGCTGGGTTAAAATCCATTAGCATATAACAAAAATCGGAGCAGATGTAGTGCAACAGATTCCTTAAGGGAGTCCATATTTTTACATATTTTGTAATAAGGAAACTGTCACTCCCAGATGGTATCTAGCTAATACTGGTGGTTTGCTTGCTGATAACATACTAAAAAATAAAATTAATTGTATTCTATTTGATGACAATGAAGCCATTATCATATATAATTCACTCTTAAAGGAAACGTCCTAATGATGGTCCCTTGCTGTAACTTCCACCATCTCTGTGCCTGTCCCTCTTCTCCTGCTTCTACCTCAAAAATTCTTCCCAATTTGTTGCAGCAGAAACCTCCAGCTGCAAACTAAGAGCAATTCATTAGCAAAGCTGGAAACCAGTGTTAATTTGTCGAGGGAATCTGCGCCAGCAGTTCCTCAATACACTTGCCATAAGCTTCAGCCTTTAGCAGTGCTTCTGAATCTGCTCTGTTTGACATCACTATTATTTATCATAGCAAAAGGATACAACCTTTTCATGGCAAAAGGAAACAACCTTATCACAGATGTCACTCAATGGCACCTGTGTGTGATTGGCTTGATTAGCACTGGAAATACCTAGAGCTGATACTTGGTGTGCCATTGAGCTCTAGAATGTGTTCAGTGCAAAGTTAAAGCCTCTCCAAATCTATAAAAAACTTAGTGAGAATGTATTTTTTTCTTATACGAAACTTCTTAACTCCTTCCTTCTTGGGTGAAATAGTTAAGACCTGTTACAGACCGTTCAGTTACAACCTGGTGATGGGTGTATGGTTGAGCTGACTGGAGTTAAGGTTTATGACAAGTTTTGTTGACATGAGATACCAGAATGAGGAGCTCTGAAGAACTTTCCTCTTCTTTTTCTGTCTTACTGCAAAAATATACAAGTTTTCAGGAAACCATGGAAGAAACTGCCCTTGAAGTTGAGGCAGTGTGATAAAAAGGAAGAAGGAAAGAATTTTCCTTCTCAGAGTTGATCTTGTGTAGGAAGTGTTGGCCTTCCTGACATCTCCTTGGAACCACAGCACTGGTTCCTCTGGCCAAGGACAATAGGTAGATGTTGATACCTGTCTGCAGATGGGAAAACTGGAACAGAGGGGTGAAGTGACTTTTACCATGTCACAATATCACGTGTGTGCTCACACAGTGATGTAACCCACTTGTCTCAGTGCCCAGTTCTTGACCTGCCCACAGCCTTAGCACAGAGAACAGAGTGAGGAAGGGATTTCTTCCAGTGGTGGTGGGTGTGGAGAGACAAAACTATCTCCCATTGCAATATAGTGGGGTTTACAGTTACTTAAACTAGTCAAGCAAACTTTAACTTGGTAATAATGCTTTCCTCATCTTGGAATGATTGTAGAGAAATAGGGTGAGGGGTAGTGTCTGAAGGGTGTTCCTTCTGAAGCCTCTTGTCTGGCTGTGTTCATTCTAGGTTATTGATGCTTTGTGTTTCATTTCCTTTCTGGCAAATTGATGACTACTGTTTGAGTCGGAGATCTGGTGGAGAAGGACAATGTTGAAGCCATCTCTGTCACTTTGGTCAGAGGAGCTTGGGTAGTATGGGAAATTATTCTGTATGGTCTGATTTTATACTGCTTTACCTTGGGAAATCCCACCTAACACAGTCCCCAGTGAAACTACCTCAAGTTATTGGCAGACATTGCAGAGGAAACAAATCTCTTAACTTACATGTAATTTTGAATAAAATAGTTTTATTTTAAACAATGAAGGCTTGGAAAGTAAAGTATAGATCTTAATAACTTGTAGTCTTCCATCTCCAGTTACAAGGCTATTAATAACCAGCAAGCTGATTTGACTAGAGTGCTTTAGAGGTTGTCCATAGCCATTGAGAGTTCTGAAGTTTGGATAACATATTTTCTCTATAAGGATTTACCCAGCTGTGAATGCTCTGAACTCACTTTGTAATCCTCATCTTCAGCAGTATTGGGCATTACTTCTTTGCCCTTTTCCTAATGCATTAATTACTACACAACTGTTATATTTTACTTGGCATGATTTACATTCAGTCTTTAAATACACCTTGAATAATAGAATATTAACATATTCAAACTTCCCTATTGTATGCTGGTTGATATTATGAGATGTACATAGAGAAAACACACGCCACAAAAAGCAACATTGCTTTTAGATTTGTGGGTCTTAATTCCTACCTTTCCTCTCTCAGCCTACCTCATTAAGACATCACAGCTAATGTGTTTTCTCCTCTGTGCTTTAATGCCTGAGCAGAAGATGTATTTTATTCATGATTTGGTAGGAAATGTGTCTGGTGGGAAGGGATTTGGACACCATTAAAGCAACCTGAAATTCCACTGCGGACGCTGGGAGGCAGCTCTTTCTCTTCGCCATAGAAAGCATCTGCTTAAATTCTCAAGTGTGGAACGTGCAGACTTGTTAGGCAAGATTTTAACAGACTGTTTGGCACTGAGTGTAATTTTCCCAAAGACCTGGCAGTGGAAATAGTTTAAATAATAGTTTGTCAAATACTCATCAAGAGAAATGCTAATTGATGTCTCCTCGGAATTGAGCTCAGCACAGCACCGGAAAGGGAATGGGCATTTCCTGATTCTTCTGAGTTGCTTCCCAGGAGACCACTAATGTTAGGTTAGAGATATCCCACCTATATATCTATTCCATAATGTAGATTAATTCATGACAATTATCTATGAAGCACACTTTATTTATCGAGTATTTTATATTTATTATATATTTATTCTGGGTTTGGTCTAGCTCCTAGATAGGGACATGAGGGAAAAGCATGGACGTGATGATGGGACTGGAACACCAGCTGGCCACAGTGGCAGAGAGCAGCACTGCAGGGCCGTTGGGTGATGAGAATCTGAACTTTTGCAATAAATATTAAAGAGACCAAGACTTTTAATGGGTTTGGAATCTGAAACCAGACCAAAATATCAGAGCAGGTCCCTATCTGCAGACTAAACTGAACTGAATGTTCAGACCCCAGCTTTGGCAAAGAAATCAAAGCCATAAATCCAAATCTGCTGTATGTATTTCAGACCCTCTTGCAATGCTAATAATACTTCGCCCTTTCACAGTCTCCAATGTTTTAGAAACTTTGAAATGATTATTTAATGAATCATACTTGCCAATCAGACTCAAATGAACAAGTTGGCTGGAAATTCCACCCAAAAGCAAGGGCAGGATTGAGCTGCATTGGCTGGATGTGTGCTCTCTTTGTAGCTGGGTATGGATACTGAGGCTGTGAGGTTTTGTCTCCCACTCTGTAGCTTTTCCAGTGCAATCTCTGTGTCAGTAGCCCCAGTTCTGTGTGTCTTGGATTCCCACAATTTCCTTTCCACAACCTGGAAAGGCTGGAGAGCTGGGTGAGGATAAATTGAAGGAAATATAACAAGGGCAAGTGTAGAGTCTGGCAGCTGGGCAAGAACCAATATAGGTTGGGGACTGACCCTGACCTGTTGGAAAGTGATGGAGGGGAAAGGGCCTGGGGTCCTGGTGGGCAGCAGGGTGACTATGAGCCACCAACAGGAAGGCCAATGGCACCCTGAGGTGGATTAGAAGGGCTGGGGTTAGTAGATCAAGGGAGGTTCTCCTGCCCCACTACTGTGCCCTGGTGAGGCCACATCTGGAATATTGTGTCCAGTTCTGGGCTCCTCAGTTCAAGAAGGACAGGGAACTGCTGGAGGAGACTGAGGGGTGACCACATTAATCTTTATAAATATGGAGCCAGGCTCCTTCTCAGTGACATCCAGAGATAGGACAAGGGGCAGTGGGTGCAAGCTGGAACACAGGAGGTTCCAGGTGAACTTCAAGAGAAATTTTTCATGGTGAGGGTGACAGACACTGGGACAGGTTGCCCAATGGAGACCTTCAAACCCCACCTGGACATGGTCCTGTGTGACCTGATCTAGGTGATCCTGCTCTGGCAGGGGTGGTTGAACTGGATGTCCTTTCAAGGTCCCTTCCGACCCCTAATGTTTTGTGACTGTCTGATCCTCTGATACTGCCAAAAGCTTTCATAAAGCCCAGCAAAAAGTGATGGATGCTCTTGGGGCAACAAGCCAAGCTTTGCGTTGTCACTGAGCTGCTACCACAATATTGGGAGTTTTCAAAGACTCACCCGAGGCTCTGAGGGCAGGGGGTGGCAGAGCTGAGAGTGAAGCAGAGAACCCCAGGGTCTGTGTTGTTCCTCCAAGCAGCTGCGTGCCTCTGTGTTCAGGGAGAATAGGATTATTTAGCATCAAAGGTACCAGTAGCAGATACAGGGCATCTTCATTCATCATGAATAATGCTGGTAGTGAGAAATAATAGTATTCCTTCGTATTGATGATAATATATTGAGTGCTAGTGAAGCCTTCTGCTAAGAGAGTTATCTAGTGAAGTGAATTATGGAATTTTACTACCTGAGTACAAGGACTGATATAAATGATCGGATCCGTGGCAATGAATTGGTTTAAAAAGGCTTCATAAGAACTTGCCTAATGCTCATAAATTAACATTAAATATGAGATGGGTTATCTAATCACACGCTTTCAGGCAAATTCCTTTTTAATATGTATGTACACTGCTGCTGGAAATACAGAAGATATATCAGAGGAGATATTTCCTGCTATAAATGGTTACGTTTGATAACTCCATATTATTTTCATTGTTTTTGTCAGTTACAGAATTTATTTCTTTACCATCAAAATTTCTACACAGAATCCATGTTAAAATAACATTTAGCAACAACTTTAACCCTGTATATGCTGGAATTCCTTTATTCCTTTGCTGTGACATACTGTAATCGTGGGTTCATTTGTTTCAAGGAATAGTGGGGTTGAGTTGCTGAGTTGCTGCCTGTCTTCTGCAAACTGCTGAGGCTCAGGAACATCCCAGAGCATATCCACTGCAGCTCTTGGCATATGTGGTATGCCATGCCCCTGGCTGCCACCCACCAAAAATACTGGTGGGAAGGCTTGGTGAATTCACTAGAAGCTGCTCTGAACTAACCTTCAGATTAATCTGGATGAAAGAAGAGTGGAAGGTCCATGACAAAACCACTTGCTTTTCTGTCCCCTGGATTCCCTGGGTAAGGGAACACTGGTGCCCAATATTAAATGTGTTTTTTGTTTTGTTGGGTTTTTCTTCCTGTAGCGCATACCACTGCCTTCTGGCCAGTAACACAATGAAAAACACCAGCTCGGTTCAGTGTTTTGAACTCTAAACTGTGACATTTACTGTACTTTGTGGTGCTTGTGACTCAAACGATTCCCTTCTCAACCTGACAGAGGGGATAGGCAGTGGAAAACTGCTTCCACCTGTTGGAGTGCCTTGCATTTTAAGCAGGGTTAACTATGGAGCACCATTTGGAAATAGTTTGGAAAATGCTTGAATCCTCTTGGGGTGGTTGCATTATACACCTTGTAGTTGCTGAACATTTCAGGACTTAAACTTTATCTCAAAGTCAATCAACTGGGGATCAAGCAAGAGGGCTGGGTAACAGTTTTACTAATCAAAACAATTTTCTTGGACATTGTTGAGTTCCAGGTAGTTTTCCCTGCCATCGGAAAACACAGTGAGAGGACGCTCAGAGCAGATTTATAAAACTCTTTAAATCATGTTGTACTTGGAGATTGATTTCATAGACTTTACAGTGAGCAATAATAAACTAATTATGATTAAACTGATAAGGAAGACTCTTAAGAGTCAGGCCAGGAAAGTCTTTCAAAAATAACCAGTGAGGAATGCTTGGTCTCACAGTTGACATGCATCAGAAGAGCTTAGTTTTGCCTTTCCAGACTCAGCTCTCACAAAAAAACCCCCGACCCTAAAAAAAACCAACCCACCAAGAAAACCTAAAACTAAACAAAAACAGTGGGATAAAATATATATTGTTAGTATTAAATAAGTCTTGTTTTATCTGAAATCACATGACATCTTTCTGACCCCAAAGAACTGGCACTCAGTCATGTTGAAGCAGCAACTTTTACTGTTGCTGTTACTTAGAAAAAATTGGATCTAGATTTAGACATCCTAGGAGAGCAAATAGCCTGCATCTGAGTTTGTGTTTGGCCTGCTTTGAATAGTATTTGGATTTCACAGTTATAACCAGGCAGAATTTATTCTGCTTAATACATGAACATTTCTTCCCAATAGGTTAGGTCAGCTGTGAGGTTTAATCAGTGTTCAGATTCCTGACATGCTGCTCAAGGGCATTTGATCTGAGCAAATAAACAGCCGAGGAAATGACTGTGTACAACAGAGATGCTGTAGGATTGCAGGAGATCATTTCCACTCAGGTGTTTATGGTGGTAGTGTCTTTTCATGGCAGATAAGAGATGACATTCGGTATTGCACCAATGTGTATAAAATAAATAGTCACTGTTGTTTCCCCTTTGGAGCACTGTTGGCTGAAGGACTGAACTGAGTATGTTTGCTCCTCTTTGAAGCATGCAGATAATTCCCACTAACACTGCAAACATTTGGTGCCTTTTATAAAAGGAGCACATTTTCAGCTCTTTACTTTGCTTTAAAGAGATTTTTCATACTGATCCTGTCTCTGGGTAGTCCCAGTCCTATTCTAGTTCTTTTTCCTACAGTTATAGCTCCAAATTAAGGCCTCTGATTTCCACTAGCACAGTGTGTCAAGAACAGTAGTGGGGACCAGAATCTTCTTTTTCCCATGATGTCGTTGACAGTACTTTGGAAAAGAAGGGGAATTCAGCCAAGGAAAGAAATTTAGAGGCAACCATATCAGCCTCCAAGATTTATTTATTTATTTAAGTCATCATCAGGATGGAAAAATACTCTCAGTTGCCAGAGAGAAATATTCCAAGCTCGGGGAGGGTCGAAGTGCACGCTTACAAGTTATATGTTAGCAGACTTGAGCAAGAAGCTTCACAAAAATATTGCCATTTGGTCTAGAGTAAAGCATTTATGTTTTGGGTGTATTGGCTAGCAAGGAGGAGAGGGAGAAGGTCTGGGGAACGTGCTAGTTTGCTGTCCCGCTGGAGAAATCCTGCCGTAGAAACAGACTCACTTGGCAGCTATTTTACTGTTGAGTGGCATAACTGGACATTTATCCAGCAAGGCTGAAAAACACAGGAGGATAGGAGCAAATGGGACGACTGCAGACAGACAGAGCTTCTGCTCTAGGAGGTGGCTACAGGACCCGTAATGTCCTTCAGAAACTCCTCAGTTTCCTCAGCACAACTCGCCTCTATTGCCAAAGGACAGACTAGGGAGACTGAGAAGCACCATCTCCAGACGTTTCATACAGCTGCAGAAATTTTTGCCACTGAGCCACTAGTGATGCAAAAAAAAAACCCCTCTCAGATTCCTTTACCAGCAAATCTCCTGGAGATCTGGAGAGGGAGCTTTCAAGTCTGTGCAGCCAGAGACACGGCCCTGCACCTGCTGTGAGCTGGCTCTTTGTCTGGTACAAATTGGCCTCGTTCTCTGATCTTACTGCTGTACAGTGTTTGCTGTTGGTTTAGATAGGACTGAACATTTCTAAGAAAGATTTCAAGTACAGCTTGTCTTAGATGACTTCTGGTAGACAGCTCCTGTCTGCTGCTCTTCACCCATGGGAATGCTTCCCAACGTTAGAGACACAGAGTCCTCTGGCAGGAGCCTAGCAGAGGTAGGGTATATTTTAGAGAGGCTTCTCAACTTTCCAGTCAGTTTGGTTGTTTATTTTTACATAAGTCTTGCAAGGATCACTCTCAGCTCTTTAATGCTCAGCTGTTTGGCTTCATTTGTCTCTCTGAGGGGTATGTTACTGCAATATTTTCCTGCTACAATCTCTCACCAATTTCTCATGCAAATTACTCATGTTAATCATCTCTCAGGACAATCACTCCGTCCTTCAGCTAAGTTTTCTTTGCTCAGTGAAACAAATCAAAGGCATTCAAAACACACAGGAGTTTCTCAATGATCAATTCAGTCACATTTAACCAACGAGCAATGAAGAGGCATCAGTGGGTAAAGCTGGCAAAAGCTAGAGCAGAGCAGGAGACCCCTGGGCTATGTGACCAATTCCTGATGGCTTAAACTTTCTGTGCTGCAAGACTTTCCATTTTCAGTGAACCATGTGAAAATAGGCTTCATTGGTCTGTGGCAGAGCTGTCTCCATGCACAAGTGTGAACAGGACTGACAGGTATCTCCCCAGCAGTTACAGTTGGGTCATTGGAACAAAAGTATCTTGTGCAAGTAGAGGGACCTGTTGAATGGGGTGGAAGAATCTTATGGTTTTCAAAGGGAAGGTGCCTGTGTCTGGATTCTTCAAAATGTGCTTCCTCCAAAGCTAATCCTCCTGCAATTCGATCTATGGGCTCCTCTTGTGATGTGTTCAATTTCAGTCTGGAGAAGCACACTGTGAGGGCAGCAAGAATGGTTTTGCTTTTAGATGATATCACATGATAATGTCAGTCAGCTCTGGAGGGTGGAAATTCAGCTGAAAAGACACTTTTTGCTTCTTCCAGGATGCAACAAATAGATAATTGAAGTTTCCTATGAATTACCAGCAATGTAGGTTGTTGTCTTGCTTGCAAATCAGAATTGGCTTCAAAATTTGCTATTTTCACCCATCCCCACTTCTGGTGATCTTCCCAGACACTGACCTTTTTATTTTTCCAAAAAATAATGCTTTCTATTCTCACTGGCCCTCGCCAAAGTCATTACTTTGCTCTTTGTCATACTGAGACTCAATAGCATTGTAATTATTTCTGACATATGGTATAATCTAGCCACCTCTTCTTCCAATATGTCCACACAGAAGAGGAATACCACTGCAGCCACTAGACCATAGTTTCCATTAGTTAATTCCACTTCATGTCTCTCCATTCGTGCAGGGCATGGACCTAACCTTCTTGTACAGGGAGATGTGCTGGGGCTTGGAGACCTGGAGTTCAGCTCTCCTACTTCAGCTCCCTCAGAACTGGAAATTACAGCTCCACTTTACTGCTCTGCTTTAGTGGCAGAAGGCCAATGATTCTGAAGAGCTTTTCCTTTACCTTCATTAACCCCCAAATGTTGCTGTATTCAAAACATCCATAGAGAGTGTATTTATCATTCATTTTCTGTTCATGTTGATGTGGGAAAACACGTGCAATCAATACTGAACCTCTTTCAAAACAACTTAAAATGGGAATACATATTGCTCTAATCTAAACCTAATCACGATGATAAATGATGAAAAATAGGCCAAAAAGTGGAAATGCTGTTTTAAGAAGTTCTTTAGTTTATGTGTATGTAGCTGCATGTATTTCTGTTGCTCACCGAGAAATTAGACCTCAAATAAGAATTCAATTACAAAGAAAAAAAAAAAGGCTTTTAATATTTAAGTTTGTGCTCATATCTAAACTTCACATTTCTTGTTTTATGTATCTGCCATCTACTGAAACATAACCTGGTCATATATTTTATTTACCTATATAAAAATTTGGCCACAAGTGCATATTAGAAAAAGAGAAAAGGTAGATTCAGCCATGTCAGTCTCTCTCCTAAGGTTGTTTCCTTATGCAAAATAGAACCGTAAAGCAATATGAGCTGTTCAATATAACTGTTTTTCTATATATAGATGGCTCTCCAACTAGTTTGCTGTCCTCCTTTCAGACTAAAAGTAAATGCCATTGTGTTATTAGAGAAGTGAGTGCCATTAAAAAGAAATTAGACGGTGGTTTGGTGAGCAGCTTAACCCTGCTAGCAAAAGAGGCCTTGTCCCCACTCCAGACCCTCTCTCTCGGTGCTTTACTGACCCACCAGGCCCACCAGCCACCCAAAGAGCAAGGAGCAGCTCCAGGTGACAGCTAACCTGTCTAACTAAACCATCCCTTCCTTGTGAGATTTCTGCCAGAGCAGAAGTGAGTGGCCAAGGGTTGGAGATGAGAGGGTTGCATTGCCAGCTGAAACCAGTCTGACCAGTAGTCAGGAGTTAATGGTTCTGGTATCCCTTGGAACTCAGTGAGGGAAACAGTCGTTTTTAATGCGCCTCCATGTCCAACACGTTTTATTCATTGCTGGAAATGGAATGGCAAGGGCCATGAGCAGATTTCAGTAAAAAACAGCTTTTGGGGGGACAATTAAATTTTCAAAGTGACCGATTTTTTGGATTCTCAATCAGAAAAGGATTTCATTTCTCCCATATTTTAAAATGTCCCAAAGGATAATCCCTACAGAACGTGAATTTGCTAATAACTCTTTCCGAGGCCTGTGATAATTTTGTTGTTGTTGTTGTCTCAACTTAAGAAATCCTAAGAGCTGCTAAAACATGGAGTGGGTCAGTCTGTGCATTTTGAAGAAATAACTTCAACATTTGCCCTAAATACGGATTCTCACTGCACAGAAAGTTCAACAGCTCTACGTGGCTTTGCCTCACTAGGTCAGCAATACCAACCATCAAAACAATGCAGCTGGCTTCTGGGATGATGTTAGAGGAATTATCAATACAAGCACACAAGCTTGTAGCTTCAGACCCCAAACGAAGAGACAAGATCACAGAATCATTCAGGGGGTAGAGCCAGTCACATGGATTATAGTAACAACATGGTGAGTTAATTTAGGGCTATAAATATCCTGGTTTTCTGTTTGAATCTTTATTAAATTGAATGATTCTTATTTATTTTAGTGCACATATGCATATGTTCCAGTGTGCATACATAGGCTTGTAAGACTATAACATATTTTGCAAAAGTCTTCTGAGACGTAAATAGTGTTGGTACAAATCCTTATGTGAGAAAACACACAGACACAAACACACACTCAGGCTGTACCATTCCCTCTGCATTTTTCCAGACGATGTGGGGTTTGGGGGTTTGGTGTTTGGTTTGGTTGTTGGTGGGTTTTTTTTAAAGCATGCGATATTTTTTGCATTTCCAAGAAGAATATAAAACATCTTTTTGCTTTCTCTACTTGTTTTAGTGGGTTTGCATATTACTTTTCATCTAAACTCAGTATTTGAGCATATACTTATCAGACGCCTCTTTTCTTTGTTGCTTGTAATTACTGAATAAGTCAGAATCATAGCCAAGTAAGTCTGTGTGGTATTACATCTGGAGTAGTGTACTATAGCAACATTGTGCTTTGCAGAGCTTCTACTCTCATAGATTTGATCTTAATGATGGGCTACACTTTCATCTTTAAAAAAAATCATTTTCTGCAACTCACTGCTTTTTATACCTCAGCTAGAAAATGCTGTTTATTGTTCAGTTTCTCTTGCATACAGGGTTTGTATCTATAATTGAAACTTAAAAGCTAAGAGCTTGAATAATTCAATCAGAAAGCATATTGTTTTTACTGTTCTCAGTATGAATTCAAACGATCACATTATCGTGATGCTATGATATCAGAAGGTATTTAATTTTACTTGCATAGTCATAGTAGGCAGTGTCTCCTTCCAGAAAAAAAAGCAACAACGAAGAAGGGGGGAAAAAAAATATTATATATATATAAAATAAATAAATAAGGCAAGCATTATCCATGCTGGGGTCCTGTGGTCTAACTTAAGCAAATGAGATCTCCTGTCCCCTCCAGCAAGAGCCTGGTCTGTTGCTGAGACTCTTTCTATCAGCGCTGCTGCATGTGCACAAAGTGCCCCGAGGCCTCCTGTGATCAGGTCGGGTAGGAAACCATCACCTACCTCCTGGTCTGAAGGCACCTCAGCTACCCAGAGTGTCACTGATACTCTGCTCTTGGCTGTGAGATGTCAGCTCAGGGAGGGAGGAGAGAAAGCTCCCTGCTCTCTCTACTGCACAGTGCCTCATGGAAGCTCAGAGAGTCCCCCACACGCTCCGTGGATGTCTCCGGACACCTTTTCACCCCCGAATTAGCTGCTTTGCTGGAGAACAAATTGAGGTTCGTATGTTTTGTGTTCAGGCTGAATTTTTTAATGGATGTAAAGACAACGGCACAAGCCCCCAGTGTTTTAATTACATTATTGACTAATGTATTCTTTGAATGATTTGAGTCAAATGCAAACATAAACCAAGAGCATTGAAAACAGACCGGGTAGAGCTGTGGTATCTGATGCAAGCATCTTATTTTATCTCAGCTGAACGTTTCAGGAAGCACCACATGTGACTTTTGGCTTAATATGGCTGAAGCAATAGGTAACAATTACCAATCATTTGAAAGAATAATTTTAATATTTTTTTTTTGTAGTGTTTGGGTAAATAATTTTATAAAATCCTCTACACTTAGTTTAGTACCTAATGTTATACCTGTGGAAGTAGGACCAGGAAGAAAAACTCTCCGTACTCCCAACACTGTGAATCTGAAATTTTCTGATTTATATAGCTTTTTGTTATGTCCTTAGCATAATTTCAGCACAAACGAAGGGCTTAGCCAGGCTCCCATGGTGTGTCCTCCGGGTACTGAACAGCTTAACATCTTTTTCTCTGCATACCAAGCTTAACGCCTGTAAATCAACCACTCCATTAAGCAATCATTCCCCTTATTCTTAATTCAAGATAACTAAGTTTAACAGCAGAATGTGTATAATGAGAAACAATATCGTTTTGGCCTGTATATGATCTTCATTCATTATCTTTCCTTTTTTTTTGGTGGGGGGGGAATAACCCCCCCCTTTTATCTGCAAAGCCATCCGTATCACTTTATAAGGCAGATTATTAGGAAATAGCATGATTTATTGAACTGAGGAATTTCAGTATGGCCTGTATGATATAGTCTGCTAAAAAACACATTTTTTCATGGTCAGATCTGATAATGGGGGTAACACCAGGAGCGCCCTGCCAAGAAAACTTGCAGAAAGCTTTCACTGCCTCTATCACTGGTGATGGTTCCCCCTTCCCTCACCTCAAACATTGCCCAAATGGGGATGTACCAGCATCTCCCAACAGGCTGTCTTGTGAGGTAAAATGAAGAAAGCCTTAAACTTCACAATTGCCAATAATGAGCAATCATTACTCAAATTACACCAAGCACTGATTAGGTTTAAAGTAATGAAGAAAACAACACGATCAATCATCATCAACCCAAAAGAAGTCAATCTGTGCTAGAGATACAGCAAGATCTTAGTGGAGGGCTCCATCTACAGGGTTTGGGAGATGAGAGAGAAAATCCTTTGCATCACAACATCTGAAAAAGATTCTCTGTGCTCCCCTCTCTGCTCACATTTCTCTTACCAATCTCCAAAAGCCACACACATAAGGAATTTTTTTAATTTATTTTTTTCCCCCCATTCTTTAGCTGCAGAAAATTAAAAAGGTCCTTATCAAAAAATGAAGGTAGGGAAACTTTTTTGGAAGGATATTTTGGTGCTGTTGGGCTGGAATGGCTGTTAAAACAGAAATCACAAGAGTTAAATACCTATGATCTACCAAATAGTAAAATTATCCTGAGAGCTCTGACTGTGAGAACAGCATCAATGGAAGATGAGGGTTTTAATGCAATTTGTATTAATAGGCTCTAGCCACAGAAATAACACTGGAAAAGCATAAATTACACAGGAAATTCCCATTTGTCAATTTTCATCAGCTGCTAAATAGAAAATTACAAATTAACACAAAGTTTATTTTGAAAATCAAGAGGAAATTCGTTCAACGCCACACTTCTTAGGCAGGGAATATGATTTTGATCAGCTACAGACTGGCTCTAGCAAAAAATAACCCACTGTATTTAAAAAAAAAAAGAAAATATAGAAAGGTGGGAGTAGGTATGGTGCTATTGCATGCACATGCAAACTTTAAACTGTGCATAAGAATAATGTTAATATATGCAATTTTTAAAAAGACATATAAGGACAGTAGTATTAATTAGGAATAATTACAATTGAAATATGTCCCCTGCTCCTGTGCTCAAGGCATTAGGTAACAATTATTTTAAATGAAAGCTAAGCATAGGAAAATACAAAATTAACTTCCTAATTCAAAGCCTGATGAATGTAACAAATTTCTCTATTGACTTAATTCACTGCTGAGTTGGGCATAATCATTAGAAATTACAAGATACAAAGGAGAGCCTAAAATAATACACAGCCTTTCTAGTATCAATTTACAGTAGAAAGCCATTTGTGGAGCAATGCTAAAAATCTAAGGGAAAACTCCTGACTTTTCATACTTTTGCTTTGAGCCATCCAGTGCCATTCACCAGAGGAGGTGGCCTGAGACAATCTAGAGGAAGAATGTCACTGGCCCTAAAACTTCACACCTGCTTGGAGTCATTTCTGTTAAAATATTATTTCACTATCCTATCTCAGCAGTAAAATTAATGTAGCTTATTTGTCGTGCTTAATGTTTGTTCATAATCAGGAAACTGTGAGCTAATAGAGGAATTTTCATTCTGTAATTTTAATTATTTTATTTATTTTTAAGACAGACTTAAAGATAAATCAGTGTGTATGTGCCTGGGTGAGCTATGGATGAATTTGAGCTTAAATAAAGCACTGTGAGAAGTTTTGCAAGGATAAAATGTGGATTGGGAATTCAGGTATTTGTAAAAATCATTTGGAAACAGGTGAATATTTTCTGATGGATGGGTTTTGGGACCTTTCAGAGAAAGTTGTAGGAAGCAGAGGTAACAACTGTGATGTAACTGGAAGGTAGAGTGGTTCCTGGTGGAGAGCTGGTGTGGCAGGGTGTGAACTCACTGGGCACAGCCTGGGCTGGTGCAGTGCCAACTGGGAGCACTGGTGCTTAGCAGAGATGGAATCAGCATTGCTCTGGGCTCCAGCACTGCAGGTCTGGGATGGTGCTGGTGTAATTAGACAAGAACTAGGCAGCCTGGCCATGAGGTATTGTCATCACGGCACAGAACCACATTTAGGCTTTCATTATGCTGGCAGATAGCAGTTGGTTTATACTGCACAAATAGAAAATAAGGGTCAGTAGCATCTTTAATCTCTAATAAATTTCTTGTAAAGCCTCGTGACCTCAGTGCTGTGCAGAGCAACATCCCCAAGTATCACTTGGAGAAGCAGAACAGGGTATTGATTCTGCAAGATTGGGATTTATCTGGCACACAGGTTGCAGGAGAGGGATCTTGACCCCACATCTTGTCCAGAAGCAACACAGGATTTATGGGTCTCTATGGAAAGAAATTGTGGACTGCATAGTGCCTTTCATGCTTTGCATCTCCTGCAGACCCATGGAGATCATCCTGCTCTTCTGGGATCCGAGATCTTTGTCCACTAGGAAATGGTGGGAAAATGCTCGTGTCCAAACTTCTGCTCCCCTTTGTGACAGGTCCATTAAGTTTGAAACTTTGGTAGAAGAGTTGCAGAAGCAATTCCTCTAATAGATCATCTAAGTAGCTGATCTGAGGGCCAGCCTTGCCTCCCTTCCACAAGGATCATGAAAAGGAAGCTCCCTCAGCCTTTCAGAGAAAATCTAGATGGAGAAGTATGGAAGAAATGGAATATATATATATATAAGAATATATAGAATAATATATCAATCAAGGGAATACAGTTATGGGTGGGTGACTGGGAATTGCAAAAGAGCCAGCTGGGAATTTCTGAGAAAAAAAACTTGTCACTGAGACCAGCCCAGTCCATACCTACTAGTGAAGCCAACATCAGGTTTTGCAAAACTGTTTTCATTAAGATTTCTCAGGTTTCAGGCAAGAATCCCTGGTCGAAGCCAGGGTGAGGTGAGTGGGAGCAGAAGAAGAAAGAGTGTGATTCCTGAATAATTATTTAGAACAAGTATGACAGTAGAGGATCTGGATGTCTTTCTAGTCTGGTACCTAAAGTTATTTATGTTAGATGTAGAAGACAGTTCCTTTCCCAGTTTTACCTCAGAAACAGCCTGTACTGGTACCTTCACCATACAGAGGAGGGATTATTTTTGTACCAATGTGTTTGTTTTCAGACCAAATGCTTAAGGTGATAGGTCATGAGATAGTGAAAGAGGCTTGAAGAGATCACCTCTAAGAAAACTGTAACCACCAAAACACCCTTTCTATGGAAGACTAATAATGTTGTGAATATCTTAAAATAATTACATTAGAAATGGGAAAACATGAGCACATGTGGGTTGAGCCAAAGATGGAATTCTGCTGAAGCTGAGCTTGGTGGTCCTGTGGGTAGGCAACATACATAAGCAATTGCCCAAGGCAACAACATTCTTTATTAGATTGATTAAGCACCAGGTTTACTTATTGTCGTTAGTAATGGATGCCAGATTTCTGCTTTGCCTATGGTAATAGGAACCAGCAGAGGGGAAGGAGTGTTACTGTGAGTACTGGTCCTACCAGCTCTGTGGAATATTCACACCTACCTTGTTTTAATGTGGAAACATAACCACAAGTGCTCCTCAGCCAGTGCTTGCTGCATGATTCATTGTTCTAATATTCAGGTTAGCCAAAAATACAATCCACAGAATGAGTTCCCTCACCAGACCCACACCTGCCCCAAAGAACCACAACAACTTCCTCGTGCAGCCTGTGAGCTGTGGGACTGCATCAGATGTATTGGCACAAGGTATAGATCTTGGGCAGCTGAAGGCAGTGGGAATCTTTCCATTGAATTCCCATTGCTCTGTGTGCTCTGGAGCAGGTCTGGGCTGCAAAAACTGCTTAAAGGGTTTTCTTTCAATGTCAGTCAAACTCCTAAATCATTTAAGCACTCTTGAAGTGATACCTGTATACTCTGTGTCCACGTGAAGTCTCTGTCAGCACTATCAGCTTTTTCTCACTAACTTTTGCTATTGGATTCATATAAAAAATATATATAGTGGTATAGAATAGATGAATTCTTAGTTAACTAATAAATGCCCTTTTACACTATCAGTTGTTCACATCAACATTATCACACAGTTTACATTTTTCTTTATTGCTTATAATACAGAAGATACAACATATTTTGTAAATGAAACAAGTACTTTAAATGTAATATATTCAATCAAGGCCTCATGTTTCTGTTTTTAGTTAGCTGGTAAGCTATTTTTCAATGGTTTCAATACAAATGTGATTAATTTATTTTTTAATGTTATTACATATTAGACATCACTCATACGTACATTTTTTCACTACAAGGAAAATGACATTAAGTAAGAATTATTTGCAGTTTGAAAGTTCACTATGTTAACACTTAATATATAAAATGATGGGTAGAAGTTGCTGTTATTATGTGCTTTTTATTACCAGGATTTTTTGCAGAAGACAGTGTATATAAATATAAATGTGCATATATATATATGTTACAGTCACATCTATTGCTTCCATATTGATACTTTTTAATATATACACAGGCAGAGAAATATAATTGAGTGCAAAGATTGTTATAAAGTTGAATCATTTACATCCAGTCACCAAATTGAAAGTAAAGAAAGTATTAATTATTTAGACACAGAAATAACAAGAAAGTGATGAGTATCTTAGGTGAAAAAAGAAAAATCTCTCCCATAGAGTTAGATTCTTCATTTTGTATTTTTGTGATAGATAGTTCCGAGGATTCAAAACACTTCAGACCTTTTATGAAATATGCTGCTATGTTAAATTGTTAGCTGTTTCCCACAGTTAAGTTTCAGAGCCCTGTCTCCCTTATTTTAACTAAAATCAAGACTTTTCAGAAATGGTGAGAAAGCCCAAAAGACCCCTTTGCTCTTCTCTCGTGAGCTGATGATGTGCAGGGCAATGATGAGGAATGGGGGAAATTATCTCAGTCACCCCCAGTCAAAAATTCCACTTTGCATGATCTTCTCCAAAAGCCAACTTGTCTTCTAGAATCAAATGCAGCCAGATTTTCTCCAGTGAGGACTGGGGCTGTTTGTCATCTCTTCATCTAGTGGTCAGTCTATTTCATTCTCTTGTTTGATTGAGCTCTTGCTTTTCAAAGGATAACCCTCAAGCACTACAAATGAAGAAATTGGTAGTTTCCTCCAATAAAACCAGGACTGGACATTAACAAGCCATTGTGATACAGAAGAAGCATTAAAGAAATCCTCTGGCAGCTGAAGTCAGTGACAGCTTTGCCATTGATTTCAGCTGTACCAGGATTTGATGTGTTATGTTTCAATTCAACTAACACTGTTTTCGTTTTAGGTAACATTTAAAAATATTCTGTGCTTTCTTTATGATAGGAGATGTTCTCGGGCAATAGTAGGATGTCCCTTTCTTTATTTTAGATGCTTTAAAAATGCATGTTTTTTAAATATAGAAACATAAATTTCAACTATAGATAGAAATATTCAGTAGATGCTTTTTATCATCATATAGGCAACCCAGAGCCCTGTTCCAAAATTCTACAGCTAAAGCTCGTGTAAAGGTAGTAACTTAAACAACATGCTTATTAAATAGATCATTCAGTCTTCTTCTTTCTGAAGGTAAAATCTATAACGTCCTTGCTTCTACAGAAACATGTCTGATTTTCTGTTGAAGTGTATATCTTTAATTACCATTATAATCAACTGAACTTTACTATGAGATAATGATGCCAAATCCAAATAATGGCAATGAAGTTGAAGTATAGAGACTCTTGAAAACCTTCAAGATTCACAAATAAATCTTTTTCAAACTAATTGAACAGAAATGCACATACGTGTGTGAGATGATATTGGCTGAATTCTGACAGGAGCTGCCAGTTTTGTCTACGTCGTCAGCTGAAAAGCACTGATGGCCACATGGACACCAACACTGAGTTATCTGGAAATTGCAAGTAGTTTTGGCACAAGAAAATGAAAGGAATGAAGAAAATGCAGGGACACAGAGCTAAAGAGGGAAGATAGGAGATTTGCTGTTTTACCACAGATGAGTAGGATACAAAATCTCGACATTTGGGTGGGACTATTTTTTTTTTTTTTACTTTGAGAATATTATTTTGAATGGATATACTCCATTTATATTTCATTTGAGCATACATGTGTGTGTGCTTTTGGTGTGTATAGCTCTGTGCCTATCTGAATAGATATTTAATAATAGATAATAGAGTTTCATGCTCTCTGGCTGGCTGTGGTGAGTCAGCCAGAAAATTGTTCTTCATTAAGAATATTTGCTCTTATTTCATCATGTATTACTGTCCCATGTGGATAGTTTTATACCTATTTAATGTAAAATTAAAAGAAGACAACCACAGAGGTTTATGGTACAGCAAATTCAGTTGTTTCCTTTCTATTTTTAGAATAGCTTTAATCATTTGGGGTACATCCTGAGAGCACAGAGATGAGTCATGCCTTAAATAAATTTGTTTGGAAGCACATAGATAAATGACCTGAAATGGGAGCAGCAGAGCTGACTCATGTAGAGATAAGAATGCAGAGCTTTCCATAGTCCCCATAGCACCAATAAGAAAATAGGGGTCAGGCTCTGCAACTACCTTTAAAAGCCATAGTGAAGCTATGCAGCACAGGAACTGCCCTGTGCTCATCTGAGAGCATTTAATTCTTGTTCTTAATGAAGTCAGGGTTAGGTGAGTTCCCAAGAATCTTGAGAGCCAGCTACAATTTACTCCTTGAACATTCAGTATGCATTTGGAAACAGAAGACATTTTGTAGCTTTATGTTACCATAATCCAGATTGATGTGTATTATATAGACTTCTAAACCATGTGGAAGATTTTATGAGGACATGGGAGTGAGCATATGGTTCTGTTACAAACCAAATACAATATCTATGCACTACACACACACACATACACATATAAAAGACACATATCACTTATCTATGTTAAAAGAGAACCCAAGTGCCTTATATTTTGAGCACATGATACCTGTGCTCTTGCAGAACTCAAATACATGCTATTACAATGCACACGTTTGCACCCATCTTTTATGCTAACTCCTACAAGTTTGCAGTCATTACAGATACTTGAATTTTCAACTCATTTTTGTGGAGCAATAAAGAAGGGGACTTCTAAGTTCACTTACCTGTTGTCAATTACTGACGCCTCATTACACAAATCAGTTGGAAAACTGATGAGGTTTTATCTAACATAGAGGCCAGGTCAATCAATCGTCATCAGACCTGTGGATCTTCAATGGACATTGAAAGGTTAACCCAGTTCTTTGGGGCCTCCATCATGTCAGCAAAAATTAGCAAGAAGGTGGCCGAGTTGTCAATAGAGCACAGAGACAATTAGTTAATGATTAGAATGTTGGCACTTGGGGAATTGATAACAAAATGAGCCATCTTGGTTACATTTGCATGCATTTAGAAAATCTATATAGCTTGGTGGAAAGGGAGGGAAGTGCATATGCTGCAGTCAGGAGTGCCATAAAGCAGAATTGTGTATGGTGCATGTATTGTAGTCTTGGCTGTGCTGAACTAAGTCACTGTATCAAAAAACCCCTGTACATTTCAGTTTATCAGAGTCAGGCACTTGGCTTTACTGCTCTACTTAGCAGGCAGCACTAGCAATGGCTCTGCTCCCTGTCATCATAACCCCATCTTCAGCTAAACGATTATGGATTTGATATGTTCTACAGCAAGCACTGGCCCTACCCGTTGTGATTAAACCTGAAGCTTGTTAAATTAGGAACAAGGTAAAATGAAAAGACTTTCACCTGTTTAGGATTTCATCACTTAATTTTATCCTTGACTTCTTTCATAAGAATATTTTGTAAGGTTTCTGCCTGAAAAGATCATTTCATTTTTATATCCCTTGTTGGAACATGAAATCCTCTGTCCATATCGCTAGGCCAGGGTTCCTTCTTGTGTTGGCTGAAGCTTCTTAACTAGTTTAGGCATGAAAAATAAATGTTAGACATTGTCTGCATAATTACTTGGACAAGTGGGTTTTGATCATTTCAAGGTCTCCTTTGCCTTTGCGCTCTCCATTAGGTGCAGATACATTTCTGATACTCGTAACTCCATTTAAAAATTGCTCAAATGTTCTGCCATTGAAGTATTGCAGAGATTTATTTTAGGCTATTAGGTTTCTCTCTACCTTTGAAGGAAGACTAGTGTAGGCTCTATATCTGAATTGTATTGTCCACCATTATAAACACCCCCTTAATAAGAGACATCCACTCAGTGTCTTAACAAAAGAATTCCTTGGATTGTGAGAACAGCTTTAAGAAGATATATCATATATACTATAGGTTATCTTGTGACCCAATTGCCTTCCTATTGATGTGCTGATACTTGGATTTATGTCTCTGAGTGCTTTGACATACAAGTATCCAATTATATTCAATTTAGATTCAGGTGGCAAAGACCTTCACTTTTATTTAGCAAGCATAGATTTTGTAAGTTTTAAAGCAAATGTCATGAAGGGAAAGTGAAGATTTTCAGATGGCTGACTCCAGCTTTATGTTTTCTACCCCTGTAACCTTCTGCAAGCCATATCAATTTGAGTCATAATCATATTTATATGAGATTTAGTGAGAAAGGGGCACGAGATGACCAAGTGGTGGATTCTGCGACAGTGAGAGTGAGACATTACAGTCTCCAGCATCTGTTCAGACAGTTTTCAGCCTTACATTTTATAAACAAAAAAGGCATCTCTTTTCCTCCTGTGAGCAATAAAGGGGATGAAAATGTGCTTTAAAGACATCCGCATTTGAATTGTCCCATCTGAAGCAGAAAGCCTAATTGTCTGGAATATTAGTCCTCCATGCCATTGTGATGAGCCTTTATGAGTATCTTCCTCCAAGTGTATTGAAAAACTCAAGTGTGCTTGACACTGAGCACTAATGTTTCTCTCCACACGTTGATGTTACCGTCACAAAAATGTGTCGTGCCTTAGAGCTGTAACTTCCAAAGCAATTACACACAGGAAATATTTCGGATTAAGTGAAAATAAAAATATCATGGCCGGTAAACAGGGTTTCATTACCAGGCTTGTGATCAGTGTTCGTGTGTCTAAGGCACAGTCATACTAGGCTTGCTTTATTCTTTCATTATTCAAAGGATTTTCTTTTCATCCATTAAGCCCAGGTTTAAAACGGGACAGATTCCACATTATTGCATCTGGAGTTATTCAGCTCTGATCAATTGAGCTGTACCAGACCGAGCAAGAGCAAGTTTTGCCCGTCATGTCATAGTAACAGTCACAAAGAGAGGCACATTTGCTACGAAGCGTTGCAAGCCCACACCGTCGGATTGCATTCGTGGTACCCAGACTTCTGGAACCAGATGCATTCCTCCTTTTCCCTGCTCTTTGCCTGCTGCAGAGGAAGCCTTTTCCCCTGGGATGTGTTGTCATCCTGCCTCTTTGACCTGTCAGCCGATGGAAGTGGTTACACTTCCTCGATGAAAGTTTTCTCCTTGGCATTTTGTTGAAATGCTGCTTGTACTTTCATGCCACCAGATAGATTCTTTAAGGATGGTTTCTCGTTCCCTTAAAGAAATTCCACAAGAGCTCTTGAGCTGTTGCAACTATCGCCTTTCTTGTTCCTCATTTCTCTCTTGCACTTTGATCAGAAGCTTTGTTGAAATGTCTTGGTGTTGGTCCAAGGGAAGTTTTCTTTTTTGTCTCATGCCAGCTACACTGAAGTATATTTCTGAGTAGAAGAATGGGCTAAGCAGGGAGTCCTGCTTGGGGAATGTAAACACTATTGTGGTCAGTATTTTAAGAAATATCCTGAAATTAAAGACAAAACTTGTATCTAGATGGGTAGAGATGCTCCTAGTAAAACAAAAAGTGCTCTGAGGATTTCAGACAAAATATTTCTTGACATCTGTTTAACCACAGATCTTGATATTGTTTTCACATTAAAATAGTAAAGAAATCCTGAAGCACTTTTGCCTCGTTTGCTCTGGAAATAAAAAGCAAAACAACAACAACAACAAAAAATTGAGAAGACCCTTTTTGTGGTATTTTCCCTGTAGGTGTAAATAAAATCCTGGGGTGAAAGCAGTTCCTTTGCAGTCTCTCATCTAGGGGGACACACAAGATTCATGTACATTTGGGTAACGACAGCACCTCTGAGCTCTTTGAAGTTATACCCTTCAGTACTAATCTGATTTCATTCAAAAGAGAAATCTAGGATGATGTTTATAAGGGTTTGCAGTTTCACCATGGTTTTGATCAGAAACAGATGGTGCATTTGAAACAATTAGAAAAACTTTTGTTTAGAAGCAGCCCACGCGTAATTGACTGTTTGATGTAGACATCATAGCATTTGGTGTTGGGGAGAGAAACTTGTAAATCAGTTTAAAACTTGGTGTGCTAGGACCTCAGCAGGTGTCAGCTGGCATTGCTTCTGGAAGCCAGATCAGCTCACAAGAGCTGAAGGTCCCAGCCTGCAGTCCCTTTAAATGAACAATCATCTTCTTACAAAATTACCAGAACTGCAGCCTATGGAGATCCTTCTCCCTCACTTCAGTTGCAAGTTCTCACTTAGGGTCTTGCTACTAAAATATTCTACTACCCAAAGGCAGAAAAATATGAGTTGTCACAACTTTGTGGTGGACCAAGTCTCCATCTCCCAAAGAAGACATAAAATCATTTCTGTGAGGACAGGTTTAGACAGGATGAATACTGTAGTGTCCCACTGTATGTACCCACAGCTGATTTGCTTAACTAGATGCTATTGAACAAACTGCTATTTTCATTAAGCCCTCTTTTTGCACTCCACTTGTAATATATAGGAAAATATATGTAATAACAGGCCCAGGTACAAAAAGTGGACATCTAAGCCATGGAAAATGCTTGTGTAAGTAGCACGCAGTGTCATGAGGCAAATGTGTAAACAGAAACCAGTATAAAAATACTTCCACACACAAGGGCCCAGATTCATTCCACCTAACTTTAGGCACTTGACTAAGATACTTAACAATATACTCTCCTGTGGCTCTCCAGGTAGTCAATGGAGTGAGAGAGGCACCTTAAGGAGGCAATTTAGCCTGTCTATGATCTGAATTGTCCTTATGAGATTCCTGTTTTCCTCCAATGCCTGTTTAGTTCTTTGTAGGGTAACAAGGCTTTTACTGGAGGTACTTCAGTTAGCTGCCTCATACTGGGGAGATCAATCTTTGCCAGCCTGCATGGTGGATGTGCCCGTTTCCATTGCACTGTCATGATGATTTCTTTCAAGTTGTGAACATTCCCTCAGGAATCTTAATGTTTACAAAAAATAATAACTGAGAGATAAGCTAAGAAACCTTTAGGGTTTCTTTAAACCTTTACAGCACTCAGCTGCCTTACCCAGTACTAACATTGCAAAACACACCCTAATGAGCTAGTTCCTCAGAATCCTTTTCTCCACCATCTCTAAATGCAAGGACCTGATTATTGACTCAAAGGCAACAAACAGTGATTTTAAAAAACATTTGGCTATTTGTATTTCTATTAATAATCTTCACGAGTTGCTGCAGCAGCATGTAATGAGTGTAAAAGTCAACAAAAAGGGTTTTAACTAGCACTAAATTTGTTCCCTGCCAAAGTAAACACCATCAGGACTCTGCTTCAAAAGAAAATCCATCCTGGCAGGAGCAGTCATTGTTTCCTTCCTGCTTGGACTGGGAATGTGTGAATAAGGAGAACATTTCTCCTGGAATAATAGTACAGAAGCTTAAGTAGACATCCATTTTATTTTCTCACTGCCTTAAATGCCTTTACAGGACTGACACTCAAAGCTGTCTAGATGGCTTTTCTAAAATTCCAAACACATGGGTGTTCATGTTTGGGGTAGCTGTGCCTTTCCTGTGGAATCTTCCCAACACCAGGGGAATGTGTATTTGGATTTTCCTTGCATGGTGGTGTCTCTCATTGCTAAGGTTACTCCAGACGTGGCTTTGTTTAGGTAGCAGTGAGTGCACTTAGAGAGGATCAGAGCAATTCACCTACTTCCCTCGGCTGCATGGAGCAGTGATCAGAACCAGATGCTTCACAAGAGGGTGCAAGAAGCCCCCTAATAAATAACATGGTATAATCTCCTCACTGAGGAAAGTTGTTTCCTTTCTCTACGGAGATTAAGTACCATTTAGAGTACTTAATTTTCTGTAATTGAATCAAGAGTCTTAGAATACAGCTTTAGTAATTTTTTGTCTCATGCCAAATTTTTATCCTCAATAAATATCTTGTGGCTTAGAGCACTGCAGATTAATTTGTTCATTCTGCAAGAAGTACATTCAAATATCAGTTGTCTTTTGTTTTCACAGAATATCCCTTCTCCTTGTGTGATAAAGTGAAAATTCAATTTTTATCTGAATCAGGATCTGGTTTTCTTTTTTCTTTCTTTTTTTTTTTTTTTCCCTTTCATTTTGTTCTACATTTCCTATGGCATGTTCAGGAACCTAAAGGCCTTAAAAATGATTTTGAATAAAGGCAAATAATTAAACAAATCATTAGCATCAATACCAGATCACTTTGCAGCTAGCCCCCAAAACACCTTCAGCATTACAAATGACTGGTGGGTTTTATTTGCAATGAAGTCTACTGCAGTATTCCCACTGATTTCCAAAAATCTGCATTAAAATCTGTTTCTTTGCTTTTCATTGGTCACATTTTTTTGAAACACTTGCATTTTGGGGGAAAAAAAAGGTTCTGTATTCAACCTTTTCTTGAAAATTAAAGCTTTGAGAATAGTGTATTTTGAAAAAAAAAAAAAAGTTCAGGCAAATTAAACAGAAAAAGATGACTTCTAAATGGTACTAGCCTAGAAAATGGTTCAGTTTGCATAATTGTACCCTGGCCTGTGAGACTGTAGAATTGCAAGTGGCAGATGACAGACATTAAACTAGTTATTCCTCTGATTGTGAATTAAAGAATAGAATAGGGTGTAATACAAGTGAAATTAGTAATTGGATTCAGCTCTGTGGGAACTGAGTGACTTGCTTTGGCTCTGGTGAGAACCCAGCTCAGAACTTTTGCCAAAAAATTTGAAATAAAATAGTTTTTAATGTTTGAAAAATGTCAGTGAAGTGCAGCAGTTCGCTTTATCATTGCTTATTTATTTGCATTAAGGTAGTACCCAGAGAGCCAATGAATTATTAGGACCTTTCCTAGGCCTAATCAGAAAATACGAAAGGGCCTAATGTCTAATTTTATAGATTTAAGTAGTCCCTGATGGCTTGTTTACATGACAAGTGACAACAACTAAATAAATTCCAGATTTAGGGGAGTAGCACACACTAATCGTTAGATGACTAAGACTGATGGAATTTGTCTCCTTTTCTGCTTTGCCATATTAGAGTGATTATGGTTCTTTTTTCTGTTCTTCCACATTTTCCTAGCTGCTGCCTAAGAAGCCTATCTCAGAACACTTCCAACAGCTCAAGTAGGTGATTCGGGTTAAAAACAACAACAAAAAAGCTATTGATCTGGATAGTGAAACCTCTTCTTTTTCAAGGAATGAGCCATCAGAGTAATGAAACAGTAAAGGTGGATATAGCTCTGAGGTTACAGAACTGCATTTCACATGTGTAGGGATGCTGATAGCTACTTGTATTTATTCCATCAAAAATTACCTCACAGAGAGTTCACAGAAGAGCTAAGAAGGATCTGCATGATCTTGGCAATCCTTTAGGATCTTTCAGATGATGGAGCTCTCCCACCCAAATGAGTTATACATTTGGATGCTGTACTGGAGCCATACTTCTCAAAAAATTAATGTGAGTGATTGCACGTAGGTAGTTTGGAGCTCTCCAGGAGTGGCTATTATACACCATTTTAACTTCTGAGTTGTATAAACCAGCAACAGCTTTATGAATATTTGGGCACTGGTACAGAGCCAAAATCAATCAACACTGTGCTATGAAAGGAGCTTCTTTAGACACTAAAAACAATGAGGTTCAAAGAAGTCAGCACACTTACATTTAAGGGAGCACATCACAAAGCGAATTGGGTCATCTCAGGGAAATATAAAAGCATTATTCCTCTGAGATTTGAAAAAAAATACATAATTACTTCTTCCACCAAGCATGATTCTTTTAAATAACCTTCATTTTTGTCCCTTAGAAATGAAAAGAGGTTTACATTAAAAAGGCATTTCCTCTGACTCTCTGTCCTTGAGCAGCACTAAATGTAAACTATACCCTTCTCTTCTTCCTTTGAAGAAAAAGGAGTTTCAATCTTCTTCTGTGAACACGGTCCATTTAAATAAGGAGATGGAGTCCCATCTTTTCGATCAGCTTTCTTTGTTTGACTTGTCAGTAATAACACTTTAGCTGAAATTGTACAGGCGTCCTGCTAATTTAGTAATTATTGACACGGTGCTGGGCAAGAAATGATAGCAAACACAGGGAACTGTTAAGAAGAAATGAAATAAAAGATCTTCATATCATTGTTGAATAATGGTTGAGATCATTTTGTGCTCTAAGTAGGCCCAAGACACCTTTTTCCATTTTCTCGACACATTTATAATTTATGCTTTGTAATAGTTCCAAATATTTTTAGGACTCTGCACTTTGTTTGAGAATCCAGAAGAACTGAATGAGAATCACGAAGTGCACACACAGATGAGTGAGTGGTGTGACCTGCCATAGCTTTTGATTTAAGGATGAGCTCTCATTTCTTTATTTCCCCCTTTCTTGTGCCTCAATTTACATTTGTATTTAGAGCTGCCTTAGCTCTGGCTGAGATCAGTGTTGCCTGTGCAGTTGACCCCATTGCACGGGGCTGGACCCAGAGATTGCTTTGGGATTCTGCCCTGTAGATAACTCCATGGCAGCTCTGCTTAGTTCAAATAGCTTGCCAGTGGCCTGGTGTGCAGAGGTTTTAGCATCATTTCAAGGCAGGCAGAGAGCTTCCAGCCTCGTGATGGGCACTTTGCCCTTTGCATTGAATAATGCAATCTCCAGACGTGGCTATGAGAGCAGGAGTGCTGCATTTGCTTCCCACTTGCCAGGTGACCAGGCTTGTTAGTGTTAAAGCTCTGTAGGAGAAAATCACAACTAACTTGTACATTCTCCATCTCCTTTAAATTCCCTTTTCCATTTCCTCTCACTGGACCTTGTAATTACCTGGAGTAATTTTCTAGACCTACAATTCTTAAAACTTTTTATAAAACCTATTAAAACTTCCATGTTTCTAAGCAATAGAGAACAGACCCTGTGAGTTCACTCTGTCTCAACTGGGGATGAAAGATCTTTGCTCCCTTCACGGAGCTCACACAAATGCACAGAGTTGTTTCTTCTCTTTTGAATTTAAATGTGGGTCCCAGTTACTACTGGTGAGCTGTGTGGTGTAGGTTAGCAGTGCAATCTCTTAATCTCAAGGATGCTTGTGGACTGGAATAAGGAAAGCAAAATTGCACAGATAATATATTGGGGTACCCAGGGCTGATTTTTCTTTGCTGAGCTCTGCATTTTGAAACAGGAGGCTGTACAGAGCATGCAGAATGCTGATCTTTAAAAGCAAAGGCCTTAATGAAAGGAAATGGAGAGTGATGTTGGAATAGTAAGATTATATCTGTGTCAGTCAATGTATTATGTATGCACTGTGTTCAATGTATTCACTTCAGGACATGGTTTAGTGGTCATGATAATGGTAGGTAGATGGTTGGACTTGATAATCTTGGATGATCTTTTCCAACCTGAATGATTCTGTGGTTAGATTTCAGTACAGTTGTATGTTGATTTTTACGTGAAATAATATGGCAGCTGTTCTGTCACTGGTTTGCATGCTGCTAATGCATATGAAACACGTGGGATTCTGCAGCATTCAGGCACATGAAACCCATACTTTGTGGCTGGTTAAAGAGAAGAGCAAAGGTTTATTCAGATACAAACTAATGAGTGTTTCTCTTTCACAATCACTTCTCTGATTGTAGCTCAGCCTGCACTACCTGCCTCAGCACCTCACACAAGAGCCACATGGCACTGGAGAGTTCCAATCCCAAATTGCTGTATCATCTCCTATCAGGGTTATTTTCTTTTTTCTTTTCTGTAAAGTCTCTGCAGTGAGAGGTTGCAGTGGTAGAAACAAAGCATTAAAGCTGTATTGCATCCTGGCTGTTGCCAGCTCATCTAAATATATCTGCTTCTATGCACAGCTAGTTGGGTATGAGAAGAAGCAATAAGAGATTTCCTCTTAGACATGCCTGGCTGTTTCCCTGAGGCTACACCCTGCACACACTGAGTTGTGTGAGCCACCCCTGCTACTGTTCCTGAGAGAAAAAGGAACTTTTTTCTTTTTTTTTTTTTCCTGTGGGAAAAAGAAAAAAAAAATTACTTGAAGGAATTTCCTGAAGGAAATTTCAGAAAATGCTAAAAAAAAAAAAAAGAAAAGAGAAAAAAAAAAAAGATGTGTTGGGTTTTATCATGGTGTGTGGCTCTGTGTGCATATAAGGCTGCTAACATGCTTTCTGTTTATACCCACCCTCTTCCAAGCTCCATCAGGACTTACATTTTTTAATCATTCCAATAGACTACAAACTTCACTAGAGTGTTTCAAAATTATTTTTGTTTGTTTCATTTATGTGTGTGAAGTCCAATAAAATATTTAACAGAGCTTGGATACAAATTGGAAATGGCCTCATCATTGACTGGAAACAGAAGATGTAGTGAAGAATCGTATTAAAGAAAAATTTGTATAATTTTCAGACAAAAACTGAAATGAAATCTGTTTACTAACCCACCAGCTGTCACTGCTACTTCTAGTTGCAATGTATTGCATACACTGAGCTATATACTCACAGTCACAGGCATTACTGTAAGGTTTCTGTTGGGAAACTGAGCCTAATGCCTTTTCAACTTCTATTTCTGATTCCAGAAGGGAAATTTTATTTTAGTGCCTGCATGATTTTTGATTTGCTGTAAGGGTTTGACTCTTCTTTTTTTTTACACTTTAAAGTAGATTTTATTTAAAGCGAACAAACCAACTCTGGGGGGTTTCACATATTAAAAAGTTTATAGCCAAGGTAAAAATATTCAGTGGCACTCAAATTTACTAATTACTGCTGCAAAATATCTGTGGCTAGTCTGAAGTCTTTCAAGATGTAGAACTTAGATTTCTTCTTGTTTGAAATGCAAGGCATTTAATAATTACTGCCTCTCTCAATTCACTGCCTGAGACCACGTTCACTGACCTGCAATGGACAGGACACAGTTAACACCCCACAGCGCTTGCTGTCTAAAAGGAAGCACCAAGGAGATTTTTACTGGTAGGAGGAAAAGCATAAGTACCAAGTAATCAAAGTGCTAGGAACATTTTAGGCACAGACACACAGTTACAGATGTGCCAAGCTAAAGCACATAAGCAGAGTCAGTGCCCGAGGCGCCGTGATGAGGACTTGGTGGCAAAATGAAGAACTAAATGCAGATCTTCTGCCTGCCTGTGATAGAGAAAAAAAAAAAATAGGCAAAAAAAGACTTTTATTTGATCTGGAAGAAAACCTTTCCCTGGGATTTTGAATCGTTTTCTCCGAAGAAAGAAAAAATAAAAAACCCCACAATTTTGGTGTGTAAAACTTTTTAAATTGTAAAATAAATATAGTTGCTTTAGACACTGTCAAAATGAAACACCCTGACATCATTTCAGTATTTTTTCAAATGCTTTTAGTGAACAAAATCTTCAGCTGAACTAGGGGGAATATACAGGAGTTTTTGCCAAGCAGCTTTGCCTGCCCGTGTTTCTCTTCCACTACATTTCTTCCGTAGTCAGACTTCTGATTCAGAGACCCCTCAGCCAAGCCAGCTTTGCCTCCAGCACATCCAAATCAAACTCCTCGAGAAAAATGAAATTTTCTGGGCTGTTACAATGGTCTCTTTTCCCAAGATTACATTCATACTAAGGGGAAAACTTCATCAAGTTCTCCATTTATGTGCGTGCAGTTTTATGTGCTGAGACAAATGTGGTGTTTAAGCGGGGTGTAATCGAACACACCGGCTGGGCCGCCTGCATCTTCTTCCCACTGCAGAAAACCATCCCCTGTCCACATGGGCACCTAATAACCTACCAGCAGTGAGGCAGAACAGCATTTGCACCCACACAGACTTTACAAAACATGCATTTCAGATTTTTTTTTCCCTTTATCCTCACGTTGCCCAGGTACCAGCCTGGAGAGCTGCTGTGCAACAGATCGGTTATGGACGTGGCTGAACTGTCTGACCCGGGGGATGGAGAGTGAGCAGGAGCAGCAAGTGGCAGAGGAAATCTATCCCAAATGTAAAATATCCATATAGAAAAACAGCCCTTAAACCTGAAACCCACCCATACCGACTGGTCCTTTTTAATCTTAATTTTGAACAGTTGCTACTCCAATTAAATTCTACCACCTAGCATTTTCAAACGGCTCTTAGTTGTTTCAGCAAACTCTTTTAATGGACAGCTGTTTTTGACAGCTCCTCCTGATTTGCCAGCGCTGTGTCATCTGCCAGAGCAGGAGGACCCATTTTGTATTCTGCTGCTGGCACTGAGGGGATATGTAAATGTACACATGAATCAGTTGTCACCAGCACAGACACACTGTGGCGAGATGATCAGAATGTGTTGGGAGTTTAGTTGGCTTAAAGTGGGAGGAAAAAAAAACCACAACAACACAACACAAAAACAACAAAAACCAAAACCAAAAACACACACACACACACAAAAAAACCCACCACGCTTAGATTTCTTGAAGTGGTTTTTATTTCAAGTCTCTCCAGTTTATTTTCACTTTGTGGCGCTTGTTAGATTTAGTTCAGGAGAGTGCAATCTGCTACTCGCAAATCACCCACCTGAAACTCAAAAGTTTAGGAATTACAGAAACATTTCAGGTAAACAGCATCAGAACTTTAGCTGCACAAACAGAATTTTATATAGGGCACCACTTTTCAAACATTTTAACCTCTGTGAGAGAAAACTTCACGTTTCCCATGAGCGCAGCATGGAAAGGAAGTTTGTTCAGCTTCCCAAGGCATTCTGGTAAATGGTCTGCACTGGTTCAGCCAGTAAACTCTCAGTTTAATGGCTGAATTTCACACCATGGTATATAGAATATATATATATTTATGGTCCATTTCTAAAATATAGGAGAGTCACAGATTTACTGCTACCTTCCCAAATGCCTTGGTGGAACAGCCCAGGGCAATTGTTCTCTGCATATACAGGTGGGGGACAACCCTTTGATACTCCTGTTCACCCTTTTTCCCTCACAGCCTGCTGACAAAATCAGATGCTTCTTCGACAGCTAAACAGATTATATGTGGGATGTACATTCAGGAGATACTTTAAGGTTGGCTGATGAGGTTTGGGATTGTTTTGGCCAAGATCTGCAAATCTGAGGAACAGGCTGAACCTTGGTTTAAACACACAAAGAAAATGGTAGAATATTCTGAAGTCCTGAAGACCTGCAGCTCTGGTTTAATTTTTACTAAAAGCAACATTCAGTACCTAAGTGTTCTCCTAACTATAACTTTCTTCTGTTAGAACATCTGCATGTTTGAAAGATGCTACTGATTCAAGAATATATTGAGCAATTGAGATCCCCAGTGCCAAAGACACATCTGCTCCAGTGTGTCACGTACATTTTTCCACAACTTCTTCTCAGAGATGCACAGCTCTCAGACTTGACTGATAGTTTATCTCATTTTTAAATTGAGAAATTAATCAGTGAAAGCCATGGTGATGCTGATTTTTTTTTTGTAACAAAAGAATTAGATACAGAGTAAGTGTCATTGCTGATTATTTTCAGCTCCTATGTCTAGTATTTCTAGTATCATAGAATCATTCTGGTTGGCAGGAGATCTTTAAGATCATTGACTTCAACCTCTCACCCAGCACTGTCAGGTCACCACTAAACCATGTTCCTCAGCACTGCATCTACACATTATTAAAATCACTCCAGGGATGGGAATTCCACCCCTGCCCTGGGCAGCCTGTGCCAGGTCTTGACAGTCTTTTCTGTGAAGAAATTTGTTAGTCTTTACTTTAGTAGATAGCAATGCAAATAGTTTTCATAAAAAAAAAAAATGAAATGAGGTTTGAGTATCTCAGGATAATGTTGCTCTACACAGAGTATCATTTTTGAATAGACTTGCAATGACAGCTTACGGGCTGGAGGATCCTTGGGCAGAACAAGAGCTGGATTGCCATCTGTTGGCAGGGATCCCTTGAGCATCTTGTCCTCTTAAGGTTTGAATTTGAGTGGAAATGGTGTCCTGAAACATCTATGTGCATGTGTTGTGGGTAGGAGTGAAGCACCTGAACAATGTCTGAGTCTATTCCTAGCTGGATGTGGTAGAATATTTAATGACAATGCAGAAAACACCCACCCTAGAGCTGCTCAAGAAACATTTTTGTTCTGTATTTGAGGAAAAGCCAAAGTATGTAGTCACTTAGTACTGTGATGCTCCTGAAATAGTTTCTTCTCCAAAATGCTAAAGTTGATCATTTTTAATAACACTGAATCTGTATAACCCACATCCAGTAATTTTAACAGAGGTGGCCAAGGAAATGTCCAGGCATTTAGTGTTGATTTTTCATATCTGAGAACACTGGTGAGTTTCCAGAGGACTGGAAGAAATCTAATATTGTGCCAATCCTCAGAGTGCAAACAGAGTGACTCAGGTAATAGGTTTAAGAAAGGCAACGTTACAAACAGCAGTCAGTGTGGGATCGTGGGAAACATACTCTGCTGAGCAGAGCAAGGGCAGTTTTGATAAGATTGAAAGTTTTTGGTAAAAGCAGCAATTTTTCTATCATTATGGGACTTGCATAATCACTCAGTAATTATCACAGAGGTATCTTTGAGCTTTGAATTTAGGGAATCTGTATGTACCTTTGAAAACATAGTTCAATATTTTTAATCGATAAATCTGCAAGATAATATTGCAGTGCTTTAAAACATATTCAGGCCAGTAACACCTGCCAGCTATAGAATACTATTCATGGGGGCTGTCTGGATATAAATAAATGGTACTTGATTTTCTTACAAGAATGCACTAAGACTGAAGTTTTCTCTTTCACATAAAATGGCATTTTTATGTTAAAGAACATATTTTAACTTGACGTGGCTCTGCTGAGCTTTACAGTGGCTTAATCAGATACAGCACTGATTTAAAAATAGGGATGGCTTCAAACAGTGGATTAAGTTATTGGTCTTTCACATCTCAAGTGCTGAAGCTCAATAGGTGTCGAGGTGAGAGTGAAAACTGATGTCCTTTTAGCTCAGACTGAGTGTAATAAGAGTTAACTCACATGCCTCTGTCAAGCTGACAGCTGGGTGGGGTTTTTCCACTTAAAGTTCTTTCAGATTTGTGTGATTTTGAAGCACCTGCTCATAACAAACTTGGTGTTACTGAATAAACAAAAGGGTTTGTTGCTCAACACACGTGAAGGATCCCAAGCATCTCAGAAGACCAAATTCTTTCTTAGCTGTCCTCCTTTCCCTACTCACTCTCTAAAATCAATTGTATTCTTATAGTGTGAGATAGTGTGGTTTTAGCCAGTCCTGAAAATTATCTAATCAAATTAGCAGAGGACATAGGTAAGGGCCTGTTTGACATGAAGCTATTGATTGACTAATGTATCATCTGAAAAATATTTTCATATCCTCCTTTCTGCTAAAGGATGGACATCCATAATCTCCAACACAAAGCTCCTCATGTTACTGTTGGTTTTGTGCTAATGAAGTTTGTGCCTCCTGACCAAAGAGCCTCTTCACAAGAAATACACCTTTTGAATGAGATTAAATCAGGTTTTGTTATACACAATCATCACCCTGTACCTCTTTGCTTGCTCATACACCGATCAATTGCCGATCGATGCTAATGGCTGCGATGTCTGTTTTTCATCAGTGTGCTTTCCTCCTTCTTTGGCACTTTAGCATGTCCCTGTGTTCTTCATGAGAGGCTTGTTGAAAGCAAAAAAATGTAAATCAATTGGTCTCCGTGTCGTAAACAAAAGCTCTTGGATCAGTCGGAGAGCGCCCTGGAGCACTGGATAGCAGAGCATTTTAGTTTTATCTCTAGCTTGCTTTATTTCAGAAGGCTCTTAATAACCAAAAATTCCCTCCCTGAACCCAAAACCTCTGCAGTTGTGGTGGGCCACAGAGAAATGTACTGCATTCCTCTTCATTCCTTCAGCTGAGGCACTGCAGGACTTTAATGTTTGAAAGGTTCATCAAACACATATGGCCCTCTCCTGATCCTGTTTTGCCCATGCAACACCATAGGAAGTCTGCCAGGAAAAGTGATAACACAAGACTGGACATCATCCTGTCACCCGTGTTAGAAAACTTCTGTTATTGAATGTATTTTAACCAGTAATTAACTGGAGCTTCTGAGCAGGTAGAAAGGTTTAAAGCAGATGGTGTTAGGGAGCTGCAGTATAGGGAATGAATACCCCATTCAGCAGTCCTGAGGAGGGTCCTGACCAGTCTAAGACCAACACCCCATTCAACAGGTCCTGAGGAGGGTCCTGACCAGTCTAAGACTAACACCCCATTCAACAGGTCCTGAGGAGGGTCCTGACCAGTCTTCTGTATTAAAAACATTGCCTGTGTGGAAGGTGGTAGCATTGGAAGGTGATAATGTTGGAAGGTGATAATGTTGGAAGGTGATAACGTTGGGTGCTCAGAGTTAATTTCAGGCAAACCACCCATTTATGCAACTGAGACTTAGGTGTTTGAGTGTGTTTTCATTAGTAGGTAAATCCTGTGTGGTTAGTCTCGGTTTTAAATGAATTTAGCTAACGATAAATCAGTAGTGTCAGTGGGGCTACAGAAATCAAATACCAAGTCATTATGAAGAAAAGCTGAAAATCTTTGTTCTAACATGTAATGTGGAGTTTGGCTTTCTAAAACTCTGCTTCCATTTAATGCTGATTTATGGCCTCGTAATGGTTATTTATTACAGGAAAAGTATTAGTATGTTATAAGTAGGTGTGAAATATGGTAGATGGTAAATATGATTTCTGTTCATTCGCTGCCTATGACAACCGTCAGATATTATTTACTGTTCATCACAATGTACCCAAACAGCAATTTGTCATTTATCAATCAGTTATAAAGTATTCTAGAGTGTGTCAGGATCTAAACATGTCCTTGATTGTTGCAGAAAGCTTTCATTTTGTGTGCATTCTATTAGAATTTAAGATTTTTTGCTTAAAAGCCTTCAGTCAAAAAGGTAAAAAGGTAGACAATAATAACTAATTTGATAGTTGGAGCAAGCATGTGAAAAGCTGGAAAACTAGGAGAGAATATGTCATTATTTTATGACATTGTCTATCTTATTACTGTGGTGGCTCCTAATCATCTCTGAGGTACCAAAGTGTTGTTTCAAGCCTTTGTTAATGTAACTGTCCTGGTTTGACTTGAGAACAGAACTAATTCTGTGCAGTGGCTTTACTTTTCAGCTAAGTTCTTTTAAGTAACTGCACTCTCTGAAGTTAGCAGGAGTTAGCAGGCGTTAGAAGGCTGCAATGACTCTAAACCATGACAAGAATACAACTCAGGATATCATTCCAATAATTTAGGAAAGATGAAAAAACTAAAATAGAAGGGAAAAAAAATCCTGCCTCCCTAGATCCTCTCAAACATGACACCTGGAATTGTAAGTTAATGTAGAGTTGCAGTCTGATATATCAGGGGAAGCTGACACAGGATAGGCAGGGATGGGTTTCCACCATCCCTAGACTTGTAATGGAAGTGCCTCTCCTTTTGGAGAACGTTGCCTGGATTCCTTGCTGTCCCCATGTTAAGGTTAATAAATCTCCTTTGAAATGGCAGAACTGGAGGACACCACAGGCATGTGGGTAAAATCAGATTTAATGATGTCCTTTCCATGGATACAGCAGAACTCCCCAGCCATGGTTACAGAGAACAGCAACATACAACACACAGTACAGAATGGAAGGGCCTCTCCCTCTCTCCCAGAAGATCCAAGCAATGTTTTTCCTCCTCACTATCAATACCAAAACAACTGTCATCCCACACTCCTAAAATCTTCCTTCTAATTCTGACGTATCCTGAGATAATTGTGTCTTTAAATGGTTAGGTATTAAATGGCTGAGTAGTGAAGGTCTTTGTCTAAGGTTTCTAAAATGCATTCCCCTCACTCTGTGTCTGGAGAATGGAACTTTTGGCAAATTAAGGTAGTTTGGCTTTGCAAGTAGGTGGAATGAAAAAAAAAAAAGCATAAATTATTCTATTAAAAATGTTCAAGTACTTTTGAAATGATTTGCTATTAAATGTGCCATGTTTGGATTTGCCAAAAATTCTCCATGGAGTATCTCACATATTAAGGACTTTTGGCTTTGCCATGTACAGTAATGAGAAAATTCCAGGTAGTTTGTGCTGCCAAATACTGACTGGGTCAGAGGAGGGAGAATGGCTGAGGCAGTGGAGACAAGGTACAGTGCCAGCAGGGGTTGGGCACCTCCAGATCTCAGGTTGATGTAAGGGGAGCAGGAGCAAGGAGCAGCCCCACTCATTAAGGACAGATCTTGAAAGGGTCCAGGGTAACCTCTGAAAGTAGAACTTGTTCAAAAGTGCTGTTCTTTTTAACAGCAAGAGCACTGATATTCACAGCTGGCACTACCAAACCAGAGGATCTCATCTGCACAACCACGAGCCCACGTTCTCAGGACTACAGGGTGTGGAGAGAGAATGGTGTGATAAGAGATTGTATTGATACATGCTGGGAACATCCTTGCAACACTAGTGGCAGGGGCAGAAGAGCAGAGTTAGATGAGCACCCTGAGGGCACAAGCATGAGGAGGCTCTGCAGTTGTGCTAAATGACACCCTTGAGTTAATCTAGCCAATGTGGTGGGAGATGGAAGACTCACCTGTCTGCTCTTGCACGTCCCAACTGCACACACCCAAGAGGGGAAAATGTGGCCCATAAAGACATTTTTGGGTTTGATGTAAAACCATCTGTCTTCCTCATAATTGAGTAAAAACCCAAGTGCTTCTCTGCTGCCAATATCTTGGGTCTAGTGCAGGCAACATGTTTAGGAATGCTCCAAAAGAATAACAGGAATTGTGTTTTGGTGGGAAGCACAACAGTTTGGGAGCAGTGGGGGGGGGAAAAATAGATGCTGTGATTGACCCTGGCACAATGTACCCCCATGAACTCCAGCCAGTGGAAGCAAGTAGCCACTTACAACCAAAGCTGAGAGGTCTGTGGTTATTTTACATTAACTGACATTCCAAGACACTATGGCCCTTGTATTTACTGTAGCATGCTGCTTTAGCTTTCAGCTGAGAATTGAGGCCAGCGTGGCTGGAGACAATATAAAAGTTTTCTCTGTAAAATTCCTATAATTGAAGATCTCAAAGCATTTTACAGGCATTAATAAATAAAGCCTCAAACACAGCTACCAGTATTTCAATCCCTAACGTTCAACAGTGCTTGTAAGTGCAGTTACAATAAAAACAGTTGTATCAATTCTCTTGCAATTCCAGAAATATTAATGGCATCTTCTCTGTCAACAGCCTCCCCTCCTCCAGGCCCTGCTTTCTCATGGGCAGGAAGCAAAATTTTGCAAAGCAAAGAGCTTGCTGGGGAGTTCTGGTCATCTGGGATTTTGCTTGTGTGGGTTTTTGTGTGTGTCCAGGGCAGAACACCAACCAACCAGAGTGTTTTCTTGTCCTAATAAGTGTTTTTCCTGATATCAAAAACATTTGGGTGGATGGGGTTTTTTTTTCTTACCTTTCTTACTGGAATGTTTTTGTGGTCACAGACAACTAATGAAGAGAACAAAGGAGAGACAATGTTGTAAAATCATTAGAAAAGAAAAGGGAAACACTGTTCAAACAAATGCATTTTGCTATTACAGTGCCATTTTCAGTCTTATTTGCAGCCCCTACTGTTCCTTACACTGGCTCTTCACTGGGGACAAAAAATTCATTACATGCCTTTCATTTTACAATATCAATATGTTTTAAGTCAAATTGTGCATTCTTTGCTGTTAATTTTCCTTTAAACACAAAGCACCATCAGAAAGTTTAGCTGCAGGGGGGCTACAGGCCAGAAGGAGGATACAAACATCCCTCTTACGAGAAATAATAATAATAATGAAGTCTTTTAAAGTTTAAAGGAAAATAGTGGCTTTTTTATGCCAAGACTGTAAGACCTGTTCATTGATCTTTTCAAAGAAGCGACAACAATAGGGAGAAACCAGAATGAAAGAAAATGAAAGCAAGAGAATAAAAGCTGTAAAGAGTTGGGGTCTAAGGAAGCTGTAATCCAGAATCTGTGGATATTGATGAAGCCTGGGATGCCACACATATGAGATCTTGGGCAAAGGCCTGGCTGAATTACCTGGCTAGGCTATTAGCTTGGATTAACCACCAGGTATTTTAACTCAGAAACCATATTTCTTTTTAAATTTGAAAGGCAGCTAATCTTGTTTAACAGACTTCTCCCAGCTCATAGAGTTTTTGGGGTAGACTTGTTCTGTAAGTGGGAGCTCAGAGCTGAAATGGGCTCTGCACAGAACAATTTGCAGCAAGTTGGGTCATGGTGAAAGTGAGACAGACATGCTGCCCCTCTGAAACACAAGGAGAAGGTTTGTGATAGATGTTTGTGGTTTGAATCAAATTGAGCAACTAATGATTTGTGCTATGAATGTCTCCACTGGAATGTTTTCATTCACAAGTGACATGTGGTTCTCCTGACAATCATTGTAAGGGGCAGAACGCCCACAGCACACAGTGTCTAAATGAAAATGTCAACGATATCTATGGCCAGAGAGAACCTAGTGAAGAGATTTTTACACAGTGTGTAGTCATGCAATTTAAGAATAAAAAATGTATTTATTCTTATTTGATCAGGAAGAAAATAAGAAGGCTTGTTGCAAAGTTCAACTTGCTGTTTTTCCAGTGAAAAGAGACCCAAGCTGGAATATTTAACCTAAATCTCTTCCTCCTCACAAATAAAGATCACATCTGAACTAAGTTTACACATTTTATGCACTCTTGGTAAATTCCAGGTGTCCACACCTGGTCCTCTAGTGAGGTTCAGAACAGGGCATCTCTCTACAGCCCACACTAGTCAAAATGCTGACATATCCCTAGTTCAGGAACCAAAGCTGTGGAGTGTGGCTTTTGTACAGGAGAGACAGCAATTCATAACTCTGGCGTTATGAGGAGGAAAATTGCTGTAATTGCTGGTTGAAGGAGAAGGGCAGTGGTGCCATTGCTAAAATAAATCCACATTGCAGGTTATCTCATTGTGACTTATGAGGACAGGCTGAGGGAGCTGGGATTGTTCTGCCTGGAGAAGAGAAGGCTCTGGGGAGACCTTAGAGCACCTTCCAGTGCCTGAAGGGAGCTGATATAAAGCCTGGAGAGGAGCTGTTTCCGAAGGCCTGGAGTGAAAGGCCAAGGGGCGATGGTTTGAAATGAGAAAGGAGTGGATTTAGATTAGAAGTAAGAAGTTCTTTACCATGAGAGTGGTGGACACTGGAACTGGTTGCTCAGGAAGGTGGTTGAGGCCCCATCCTTGGAGACATTCCAGGTGGGGCTTGAGGAGGCTCTGAACACCCTGCTCTATGTGCAGATGTCCCTGCTCTCAGCAGAGGGGTTGGACTGGATGAGCTCTGGAGCTCCCTTAAACCCAGACATTGCTAGGATACTATGATTCTGTGACCCTCAGTGAACTTATTTGGAGTGGAAATGTCAGTGACCTGATTCATCAGTCATGAAACTCTGGAAAACTCTGGGAGTTGAGCATGGGAAAACATGCAGCAACACGGGTTTACTGTTGTGGGAGCATCAGCAGAAAGAAAAAGCAAAGTTTACCACACGTCAGGCATGGCTGTTCATGGCAAGTTTCTGCCAGCACAGTCCATTATTGCTTCCAAGAACCATGGAAGCCGTGGAGATGCCCAACAAATACACAGAGGAGCCAGTCTTGTTATCATATGATGAGGAGTTTAGACTCCTATTGGGCACAGACCAAAGAAAGTCCTGGAACAAGACAAATAATGAACTTGGGTTGTAAAATGCTCTAGAGTCTTCTGCCATTTTGGCCAGTGATCCCCTACCATATGTCAAGTGGGCTGCAAATCCCCATAAAGCAGCAGTTTGCTACACTAGACCTATAACAAAGGAGGTTGTAAAAGGAATAAATGGCAAGTGGAAGCTGGAAGGGGTGCCAAATGTACAGCACATGCTTATTAACAGCCACTCAGCAGCCAAAGGGAGGCAGGACTTGCATATGGGAGTAGACTTGTGGAAGGGGGGAACAGAGAGTGGCAACTCTGCCAAAGGGTTTTTCTTTTTCTTTTTGCCACTCCTGCAATTCTTCAGACATTGGGGGATTTTGGAGCGAGAGTTGTGACTTTTTGGGTTTTTTTTAATGACATTATTTGTATTCGGTCATTGGAGATGAATCTGTTGTTTTACTCAGTGTAACTAGGATGGTGTGTGGGTAGAAAGAGTCATCTGCAGATAGGGGTCTGGAAGGGCCAAACTAACACGGCCTGTTCCCACTGCACCAGAAACACTCCCAGGCACCTTCAGCTAGGCCCGGAAATGTTGATTTTCACAGTGGCAATTACAGTAACTTCCAATAGGCCTATAGGCCAAATACTGTTCACTGAAAGCTTTTTAACTCAGTGAGTTAGGCCATTTTGCCTAAATCTCAGTGTCCGTGGGGAGATATCCATTTCAACAAAACATCACTGGTAAATTTAGAACTGGTTTTAGGAAGACTTCAGCAGAACAGCACATTTCGAATGGTCATTTCAAACTTGCTTGCTTCATTTTATTTTTTAAAATAAAAATCAGAACAGAATATTGCCGCTTTTTTTGAAGTAATGCTCAAAGTAATTTTTAACAATTTCATGTTAACAACTTCATTTCCTGGGAATTTTTTAAGCATCAGTGGGAAAGGTAGATCACTTTTACAAATGCTAACTAGGCCCATTGTTTTCAGTGTTGGAATTTCTGGCAGAATATAAGTTCATCTTATGGATGGAATTGGAAGGTTATTGGGAATTGGCTTCCATGTTTAAACTATGATTTGATTTTATTTTTTTGGTCAGTGTTTCATTAAAGAATACTAGGTATGTGGCAAAAGTGTGATTAAGCACATTACAGGATTTCTCTGCAGAGGTTGAGATTTCCATCTATATGAAATGTAACAACTGAAGTTAAAAGGCTGCTATTCAGTGGGGTGTGTTGTGTGCACATAAAGAAAGAGCAGATCCCAGGAAAGCTTCATTAAAAGGCTAGTCTGTTTTAGCTCAAATAGTAATATTAAGATATAAGAGGTGGAGAATGGCTGGTTCAAGGGTTTTCCCCATGGCTTCTTGGGCTTTTCACCTCTGTGACAAGCATATCTTTTTATGGAGCTGTGAGGAATGCTCTTGTCTGTGTGCTTGTGAAGGTGTCAATGTATGAGCAGGGAGGTGTGTGCAGAGAACATGTTTTTGTGCACACCTCTGTACATGGAAATGCTCTCTGGGTGGGACAGCTAGTGTTTACTAAATTGCAGTCATGTTTTCAGGGACCCAGAACACCCACTGTAGGCCTGGCAGCTTGCAGATGCCACTGGTTTAATTCCAAATAAATTACATGTTTGTGGCTTTTATTTGTGAAAGATACTTGCATTATAGTTCAGAGATTTAACAGTGCACACTACTATTAATTGACAGCCTCTAATAGTAGACAGTAAGATGTGTAAAAGAGACACATGAGCATAAAGAACTGTATTTATTCATGGGGTGCCACCATCAAAACCACCAAGGGGTCTCAGTGAATTTTGATAAATTTACATTTCTTCAAGATGGTAGAAATACTTTGTCAAAGGCTGTTTTATTCACAGAAGCTGTCTTTGTAAAAGATTAGATAAAAACCGTATTTTAGCTTGGATAATAAAAAGATGTCCTTCAAGGATTTTGGAGTTCTCTTTTGTGGCTCAAATAGCAACGAGTGAGGAAAAAAAAGCCACGTGTAAATATGCACAGGTTTGGGATTAATGTGAAATCAGTGCTCACCAGAGGAATCATTACATATGGCCATGATGGATGGAAATGTAAGACTGAGACAGGAGGAAAAAGAGCAATACTTATTTGTAGGAGAAAGGTTCTTTTACACAGTATTGAGTAGCATCCTGTAGTAGCCTCCAAAGAGTTCTGTGAGATAGCCCAACTATTGCATGCTATGCATTCCAGTCAAAGGGAATGTGCAACCAATGGCAAAGCACTTCAGTTTTGCTTACGGGCTCACCTTCCTTCAGAGAGTATTCCAAGATCTTTTTGGAGGCCTTCCTTTTGCAACCAGATGTTCAAATTTGCCATCCCACGCCAGGATAAAAGATGAAAAATGTTATGATAAAAAATAGTCTGGGAAAACAGGAATCAGCATAAGAAGTTCAAAGGAAGAACGGATCTGGGACTGAGAGCATTGCTGCAAGTGATCTTATCTCATGAATAGTTCCATTCACAGCACGAGATTTGTTAGTATACAAACATTTTAAGACCAGATCCTAAATTCTAACATTTTCAGAAGTTCATTGAATGAATTCAATGAAGTAATTAGTTGAATTATTTTGGAACTGTTAAGATTTCCTTATGTGAATTGAGAAAGGAATGAAGATGTAGAGTTAAAACTAGTTACAATTGGTTAAAACTAGGAAAAAATCCAAAACCAAATAAAAGATAACATTGCTGATTGCATTTAATCCTGTCTGGCCATAACTTGTTAGCCTTTCTCCTGTTGAGTAATATTTGATTGATTTTACTGAGACTTCACCAGTACAGTTCACTGACACTGCTGCTGGAATTTCATCCACCACCACACTCATTTTAGTCACATTTTAGTGATGGTTCCTCCCATTCACGCCAGCATTAAGGAAGGAACTGTGCTTAATCTGAACTGTACATTACCAGACCTAAAGACATCACTTCCTACCTGCCTATACCCTGCAGAAAGGCAAACCTGAGTTGTTTAGACAAAATCCATGAAAAAGAAAGAATAGCTAGACATCAGAGAAATCACAATAGGGGCTGAAAGAAAAAAGGAGACAGAAAAATCCATTACAAATGAAAATAATAAAGTCTCTTAAACTTTAAGGAAAAAATAGAGGCTTATTTTGTACAAAGATAGTGAGACGTGTTCATTGATCTTTTTAAGAGTCAAGAAGAAATTGGCTAGCAGCTGAATAAAAGAAAATGAAGTTCCATTAATGCAATCTATCGAAAGACAACTTGGGTAAATTGATCAATGCAGCACAAATAATTTCTAACCTTTCCCCTTTTGGAAAAGATGTTTGGGGTTTTTGTTGTGATTTTTTTTTAACCCCCTGAAGAGTGTAAACATCATACATCACCAATTTCAAGTGCTTTTTAGAAGGCTTTTCCAGCAATAATTGGAGAATTTCTGGTGCTAAACATGGTAATGGCTTTTCTTCCATCCCTCTCCTTCTTCCTCGTTGCCTTGAAGAATATCAATACATTGAGAAAGTTTGAGGGCTTTTCTTTTCCTCTTTTTTAAACTCTCAGTCATCTTACTTCCCCCTCTGCCTCCTCCTTCAAAGAGCTGCTGAAACATCTGTCAATTAAAAAACAGATGCATCCATCCCTATGGCATCTGTGTGCTCAAGAGAAACTTCATGGGGACTGAAATGCAGAAGGAGCCCAAAGAGGTTTCAGAATCCCCTAACAGCCCCTGCTGCAGGACCCTGGCCCTTTACCTCCAGGGGTAAAGCTCTTGCTTGTAGCAGTGACTGTCCTTCCTTTTGGTTCCTCTCTATTGTCACTTGCAGGAGGGGGCATTTGGGATCTGAACCTGCTGCTGCACAGGTGCAGCATCCTGTATCCCCAGGAATTCTGCCACTGCAGGTCCCCACTTCCCTCTTCTTGGAGAAGTGAATGCAAAGCTTCCAGAAGTGGGAACCAGAAACAATTATGTTTATGATAAAACAAATCTGTAAGCTCTAAGCATTTGGAGATATTTCCTTATCAACTCTAAAAGATCTCTGAAGATCACAAACGTGAAAACCAAACGTTACTCTTGGGATTTGGCATCTGCCCCCAGAATGAAGTGCCATGGGCCTTCTCATTGCCTGCAACTGTCACAACACAAACCTTTGTGTCTGCATGCCCAAAACACACTCCTTTTTGTAAAGCTGCATCACATAACTCAGCAGCAAAATCATTTTCTTCTCCATGAGCAAGTTGTCTCCTTGCCCCTGAGACGGTGCTTCATTCAGGTCAGGTCCGAAGCTCTGTGAAGGTCAGTATGGGAAAGTGAACTACACCTGTCTAGATCACACCAGCTCTGCTAAGCAGAAGGCTCATTCCCTGCCTGGCTTGCACACACACTTAGTAAGATCTTACACAATATGGTAAAATGCTCTACAAAATGATTGAGTCCTAAACTCTTCAGAGAAGTCCTTGACATAAAGTCATTATCAAAAAAAGATTTTCAGACATCTTTCTGATACAGCTTTCATTGCGTGCAAATAGTTAAGCTCATGCTTGTGTTCTGATATCCCATCACTGAACCTGCAGAAGGGCATCAGTGATTCCAAACAGGATATTATTCACTGACAGATAATCATTGTCTGTTCAGAAACTTCTCATTTTACTGTACAGCTGGTGTCTATCAGCTCTGTTAAATAGTAGATTTGTATGGTTTGGAGGTTTGGGTTTTTTTAAGAGAAAGTGTAGAGTAAATATCAGCAATCACCACTGGAATAAAATGAGCAAGAAGCCAAGACCTTCTTCACTTCTTTGTAGGAAAGGATGAAAGGATTCATTTCTTCACCTTTTATTATGTAAGTTAGGCCTCCACATCTTTCCATTTAAATCCTAGAGTATGTTCTAAAAGCTCACCCAGACAGTTATTTTCATTCTTCACATCACCACCCATATAAGTATATGTATGCTAGAAAAGCACATGGATTAATTAAAGGAAGTGTTAAATGACTTGTTTATAATTTTCATAGGGAGGAAATTAGCTTGACTTTTAGCCTGAGGATATCACATCACACAGACTGCTCGATGCATCTGTAAGGGATACACAAATGCAGAGCTGGTTTTTTCTTTTTCACAAACCCAGTGAACTTCAAATTTTACAAGGTTGTGTCCAGCAGTGAAGTCAAAGTCACAGGGGATTCTGGGAGCTAAGATCACACAGAAGATGTTTTATTACATGATGGGAAGACTGGGAAAGACTGAACTTTCAACCTTTTTTTGTGAAAGCATATGAATACAAAAATCAAGCTGATATACAATAGCAACTAATCATCAAGAAAGGCAATTGTTAGTGACTTATGAAAGAAATCTCCAACAGATAAGGAACAATTGGAAAATATTACTGTTTTTCTGCACCTATGTTATTTAAGCTTGGAAAGCAGTTTTCCTCACTAAGCTTTATGAGACAATTAGGGATGTTAAACAATAAGGAAATTGTGTCTTCACCTCTCTTGGGGTTTAGAAAGAAAGGAAAGAATATATTGTTAACACTTTAGGACCTTTTCTGCACGGCACAAGAAGTCTGGAGGTAAGTAATGATGCCATCGCTGTCAAGCACCAGGAAAGGCCAGAACCAGGGGATAGAAATGAATGTGTGGCCTCTTGCACCTCTCTTCCCTCAGAGATATCTCTGCCAAAATAGTTGCATTTACATTTAAGTACCTTACCAAAGCCCAGGAAATATCAAGGCCTTCCTGAAGGTAAATTTTTTGTGTACAGTGCACGAATCCACCCACAAAGATAATGCTGAGGGATGGGCATTGGTAAAGGAAAAGACCTTCTGAGCCCTGCAGAAATGGAAGACTCTTTTCTTTCCTCACCCCTTTTTTAAGCTGTGCTGGTAGACAGATCTTCAGCCAGACAATACCTGTGTTGTGCTCCTGATTTTAACTGCAGTGTAGAATGTACTGTACCACTCTACTTGCTATGACTATAGCAGCTTATTTTTCTCTTCTTCTGTTTTCCAGCAGTGCCTGCAGCCCTTTCTCTGCACTCTCTCCTTGTTAAGATGACAGGCAAGCACCACTTCTTAGCAGGTGAGTTACTATAGACCCATCATTCCCCATCTCTGCCCTGAAGAAGCATTGGATGTTAATCTTAACACCACAGTCTATATGATAAAGTTCCTTGCAAAAACTCTTCCTACATCATTATAGGACATTATATATGATTAGATGACAATATTTGTCATCTAATGGCATTTGCACATATACAGTATCATTTCCAGAATCCTTGGAAGTTTTCTTACGTGGAATCTGCCAGCTTTTAATTTGCTGCATGAAACACCCCCCAAACATAAGATGAAGATGAAGAGATAAAGCCATTGTTGGATGAAACACCCATTTGATTTAGCAACAGGTGGATTTCCTAAGAGGGATTTCCAGCTGTCTCTGATTTCTCTCAGTTTGAAATAGAAATACTGCATCCAGTAGTAGATTTTCTTCTAATAAATATCAAATAAGATAAATCCATCCAGAATCTTGCCCCCCAGTTACTGCAGAGTGCAGCCCTGTGGCAGACATTTATGAATGGGGAAGTTTAGATGGACTTGCAGTACCATTTAGAGTGAAGGGTTAAATTACAGTAAGCAGACTATATACTGAATTTCTTTTCATTATTTTTCCTTTTCTCAGTTTATGCCACAAATTTACCACTTTGTGACACGATGTTGGTTATTATTTTTCCATATTTTTTTTGCCTTGCCTGTTAAATTTAATAGAAAAATCCAATTATTATGTAAATAGAGCCTCCCTATAATTGTCACAAACAAGTTAGCATAACAATGAAGTGCAACAACTTTCTGAAGTCAAAGCAAGCACTGATTTATCACTTTCTCTGAGGTGTGATTGATACAGAATGTTTTGAAGGAGTATTTTCAGCATTTCTTCATTTTGCAGCCTCCTTCTTCAGATCATCCTAGCTGAGGCATGTTTGCGAAGGAAAGTTGCTTTGGAAGAGGGAAGTCTCCACAAATTCGTTTTCTTTTCTTTAAAGAAGTGTGTGTAGGGGGGAAATAGCCTAAAAAAAAGCCATTATTTAAACAGCCTTCTTTTTGAAATGTTTCCGGCAGATGTTTATGTGGAGAATGTGCTGGAGCTCCTTCAGCAAGACACACAAGTGACATTTCTTCAGGGTTTTACTTGAAGAATTTGTCTTTCACATCATGTCTTTAAACATCTGCAAAAGGCAACAGAATCTTTATTATCCTGCTAACTTGAAGAAAGGCACAATGCACAGTCCTGAGTCCTTAAAAAATGGTATTTAATGGGACTGACAGATGAGAAATATCTAGCTCTAATGTTTTCCTTCAGTAGAAATTCACCTCTTGACCTTATGACTTCAGAGGACCGCTGCTGCCTTCTAAAAAAGAACATTTCCTTCCATTCAGATGTGCTTTCTGCTTTCTCTGCTTTTCTTGTTTTGTTTTCCTTATTGCTCAGTTATCTGCTTTAGGGGAAGGGATCATCATCAGGATTCAAACAAAAATAAGATGATAAATACTGCGAGCACAACTTGTGCTTCTAACCCTCTTTTAATTTCCTCAGTTGGATATTTTTCTTCTTCCTCACAGAAATCAAAGCTGTCTCCTTATCCTGCCTTTTAAATGGATTTTGAAGGAGTGGGATAATTCAGCTTTCCTATTCCTTTGCTTGGTCATTTGCTGCTGTGCTGAAATATGGACTGGGGCCATTACCCAGGGTTGCCCTCCCACCTTACAAAGTAACCTAAGAAAAATAAAAATTCTGTCTTTCTTCTGGTTTTCAGGTTTGTTTCAGGTTCTTGGGACAGGGAGCAGCTTTGCCTGTGGATTCTTGCACTCTCCACTGTGTTGTATTTCGATTGTCAAACCTTTTTCCCCCCCCCTCCTTCTTCTTTTTCTCTTTCTTTTTTTCTTTTTTTCCTCCCTCAAGGGTTTTCTCTGGGAAAAGTTTTCTGGGCTTCCATCCAGCCAGTGTCACAATTCACAGCTGTACTGTTTGATTCAAGTGCTTCAAGCTGCCAGTGAGGTAGAGCCAAATGAGATTAAGGGCTTTTTTATTAAAGCAAGCACCCACATGTGCTGGTATGGCTCAGGCTACGGCAGGCGTTCCAGTACCAACCCCACTTTCTGCAGACCTTTCCTTCTCAAACATAAAATATTTATGCCAGGCTGAAACCTGACCTACATTTACTCATCTGGGAGGAGCTGTAACTCTTTGGAAAGAAATGCCTTTTATTAAGTTACGGCTCCAAGAAAGGCAAATGTACCGATTGCAGGATAAGCAGCTAAAAACAACAGAGAGGGAGAGAGATGTACGTTAAAACCAGCAACAGGGATAAACTATCTCAGATATTTTACATGAATTCATGGTAAATTTTAAGGCAAGGCATGCTTTAGGTAGCAAGAGATTTCTCTGCTTGACTCCTTCCCTGGCACAGGATGGATGTGATCCCTCCGTGCTGGTCAGGCTCTGATGCTCCCAGCACGTTGCTGGTGGCGGAGCATCCCCTGCAGCACTTCTGCTGCTGGTCCCTGCCTGTCCCCACAATCTCAGTGTCTGCTGCACCCCCCAAAGGGCACCTCTGAAGCTCAGCCATGCTGCCCAGAAATTGTAAATTTGATTATTTTCTTTTCCTGTTGGGATAAACCATGCGGAATTGTTGATGTGAAACAAAATACCACCGCTTGTTTAGATTTCTGATGTGAGCCAAAATCTGAACCCACATTTCCAGGAAGAAATGCAATTTTAAGCTCCTTTCCCTTTCAAAAAGCACCCAAATTAAAACAGTTCCTTCATACTGATTCTTATCTTTTGTGTCAACATTTGTGAAGATAAGTGAATTTCTATTTTAAACATAAACATACATGTTTCTCTGGAAAACGTGATGGGCTGTAGTAGAGCTGATCAAAAATGTAAAAAAAAATAAACAAAATGGAAGTAAACGAGAAGCTTTACAGAAAAAAAAAAATCCCAAACAACCAAACACATCACCACTATGTATTTTTTTCTGTAACTTTGGGCCAGCTAAGAAGTGGATGAGAAGGTTTTGAGGGTTTTGACATTTCAAATTTTGAAATTCTCAGACAGAAGTAGCCTTTTTCAATATTAGGTCGTCTCTTCTTTTCCTTTTTGTCCAGCTGTGTTACTAAGGATCAGATGTGCCTTGATAAAGCCTCAGCACACACAATGACAGAGACAACCCTTCATCCTTTCAAGTCAGAGGTGCTTTTATATATAAACATAAGTCTAGGATGGCACTGTGGTTGACAGCGAGAGCTTTAATTCTCTGTCCAGGAGCCAGGAGCCAGCTCCAGCTCTGTGTTCTCACTCCAGGGGCCAGCTCAGGAGAGGGGTGTATCTGGGTGCAGGTGGAAGGAGTAGCTTCAGCTGAAGAAAATAAAAGCAAAATAAATTCTTGAGATTTTGGATGGATTTTATTTCAACCGTTTTTGGTTGGGGTTTTTTTGTTATGAAATAAATCACTATCAAAGTGTGGACAAAAGAAAGAAAAAGATAATTTGGAGTGACTTGAATTTACTGTTGAGTTCTGTAATTCCATTTAGAGGCTTTGTAGTTTCCCATGTTGTTTCATTTTGGTTTAGTGGTAGATTGTGTGACCCTGAGGTTGCTCCTTCAGCCCGAGCTTACCTGTCACCCTGTGACAGCATTATATCAAATGCTGGCCCCCCTTTCAACCATATGTTTTAATGCCCTTTTTCTGCAAGTCCTCAAGGTCAGGCATTTTTCAGCCATTTCCTAGATTTTTCCCTTGTAACCTAATGGCATCAAGGTACAAATACCCACATCCTCAGCTCTGATGCTCATGTAATCCTAGCAGTGACTTGAGACTTAAATGCTGAGAAACTGCTTAAGTCTACAAGACTGAAATCAAAGGCAGCAACATTAATATTCTGTGCAAATGTGAAGAAGCCATGAAATCTTTGTTTGTTGCTAAAGAAACCAACTAAATCAAACAAGTTGAAGAAAACAAAGACTTGTATAATTGTTTTAATTAAAACTGCCACTTATCCCAGCAAAACTGCGGCTCAGTTGTGCTCTCCAAATATTTCTTGCTTAGACTTGCATACTCAAAAACTCGTCTTAATAAGTGAAATAAAACATTTCCAGCCATTTTCCAGTCCCCCTTGACACAAAAAGCTCCTAAACAAATCGCAAGAAACCCATGCAGAACTTTGTGATGTTTACTTCAGATTTGATCCCAGAGGAATTTGTGGAACTCGCCATTCAACTCCAAACCCATGTTATCTCAGATGAAATGTAATGCTGCTTAACTCTTCAAAGGGTATCGTGGAGTTTAGCCATAAAATTCACTTTAGACATTCACAAACAGCATTAATGCCAGGAGCAGACTGCCCTGTATGGCTGATTTAAGTCTTCAGGGCCACAAGCTCACTTGAACCTGGGCCCTCCATACGTTCAGGCTCCAGCAGAAGTCAGGGCAGCCTAATAACTGCTCTGACTTTCACTGGCTCTGAGCCCCTTCACCCCTTCCCACCCCACAGGGTTATTTTGGCTTCACAAAATAAGTCAGGTACAGAAGGGATCTTGGTAGTGGTTCCTCAGTTTCTGGAACCAGACCAAGCCTCTGCTTCTTATTGCAAAGTAAGAATGATACAAATAGATCTCAATTTTAATTGAAGGAGAATGTCTGACCTTTCTGCAAAGCAGTGTCACATGGGGTTCCTCTATTTCTTGTGACCTTTCCAGTGCTCTTAAGGCTTTTAAGCATACACATTCAGCTTAAATTTAAAATCTTTTGTATATCTCAAGTATAGATTGGCTTGCACTGCAAAATTGGGCTCACATTTTGCTGTTAGTGTGTGAATCCAGCACGTTGTCACTGTGTGGTAAAGAGGCAGTTATAAAACCTGAACCACACTTCCCTTCTCTCAAATAATCTGTTCATGTTTGGTTTGAGTCTTTTATCTTCTTTCCTCTGCTCTCTGAGAGCTCATTATCTTCACCAATATATGGATTTCTCTAAGTGTATGTTTGGAACCATTTTTTTAATATATCAGTTGGTTACATCATTCTGAAGTCCACCTTTTTTCCATGATTCCTGAGCATTAGCTTTTTTAAGCTTGGGAGGATGCTGTGTGTCTATTGGAAATATCCTACAGGAAGCCATAATTTATCAATGAAAGACTTGAGATTTTCTTCTAAACATATGTTTTGTTGAGTTCTTCGGAGGCTGTAAAGCAGCTTGTAGTAACAACTCCCTTTTTTTTTCTTTTCTTTCCTTTTTCTTTTCCAGTGACTGGATAACTGAAAGGATTTGAAGTCTGTTTTTTACCAGAAGCTGATCACCACCTGTTTGAGTGAAGAAACTGAGGACTGTTTGAAAGTAATGCCTTTGCTCAGACTGTCTCACATCTTCATCTTATCATATAAAAGGCTTTTCTAAGTGTTGCCTGAGAACAGTGAAAACCTCCTTCTGAAACCTGTTTAGGATTTCAGTGTTGATAATGAAAATCTTATTTATGGAATTGCTGAATATGCAGACAAAGTCTAGAAAGCAACAGCCTACTAGACAAAATAATATTCCAAGGGAAAGGGAGTAATGTAATTACATCGTTGCTGTTTTATAATGGCCTTTTCCTTATATATACGTATTGAAAGCAAGTTCAAGAACTGAGACAACAGTTGTTTCTGGCATCTTCCAGCCTGATTTCAGAAGTCTCCTGGGTTTCCTGTGTCCAGTTAACATTCTGATGCTGTGCAAATGCTGTGATCTAGCAGACAGCTCTGAAGATGTGGAAGCATTTTTCTGCTCAACAGCCTTTTGGCTCATGTAACGAAAGGTGTGAACCACCAGAAGAGAAGGAAGCAAAAAGTAAGTAGATCAAGAAGTTCCCATCTTTTTCCCATCCCAGGTCCTCTCAGGAGTTGTGCTGTCTTTGCACTGCTAACAGAGACATGTGGGGTAAATACAGCCTTCTCTGCCTAAAACCATCAGACACATGCTAAGCAAAGATACGTGTAAAAGGGAGATGTGTGTCATAGGGAAGAAAGGCTCTGCAGTTTCCTCACTCTCTACTTCATTACATGCTTTTATTCCACTGAAATCAGTAATCATGTCAGAAAAGAGCTAGTAAAATACGATGGGAAATACAGCCCTTTCATAGAAGCCTCTCTGCCTGTCTGTCCTTTTATATGGCACCTCCCAACATAGTGTCTGAGTGCAAAGTTCTTCACCCTCATCTGATTTAAAACTTAAAATGGATGCTGTGAAGACCTCTCGTCCATAGTAAACTGCTCGAGATGAATCAGCTGTTCAGATTAGCCTCACAGAAATGATAATGGGGTTCTGTGTTCACAGCTGAGTTATTTAAACTGTCTGATTTGGTCCACAGCTTCCTTGGACATTAATAGGTTGACTGCTATGTCGCTGAACTTAGTGCATGAAAGGTCAGCCTTTGAAAAGCTAAATAAGGTAAGTGCAAACTGAAGCATGTTCCAGGCAATACCGTGTACTCTAAATGCACTTGAAACCCCTAAGAATGGCTGCTGCTCCTTAGCATTTTTCCATACCTGATTTCAAAGTGGTGGATCCTTGGATCAATACTTTGATTTTGATCTCTCATCCACCAGGAGATTCAGGGGGTAGCTTGCATGTTAGAAACATATGCTCCTCCTGATGCATCTCGAGTAAAGCGGATTGAAAACTTCTTAGAAGAGAGCTTTTCATCAGCAAATGCTGACTTAGATGAATTTGAGAGATTTCTCAGGACTACAGCAATTTTGCTGAAATTGCTGAGAAGCAGCATTATCAGGCAGGGACACTTTTCTTCAATAAAGGTGGGATGCTTCATTTGACTTCTGTTTGATTATACTGTAAATTCTACCATACTATTGCACACACCTCAAAGTGATAAAATCAATAAAGAATTGGAACAGTATCAACATGAAATGTTTTCAACTGTCCCAAAACATAAAAGGTGTCAATTAAGCTTTGATGATATCTACACTGTGGCAATTTCCTTGTTGTGGTACATTTCGTCATTTAGATTATTACTCCTCTTTGAAAGAAAAACAGATTTTGGCATGCTGATATTTTCTCCAGGACCAGCAGCTCATGAGAGTGATTGGAAAAGTCAGAGTATTTCTCTTCCCATTGCCCAAGCCCTGTCTTTGATGCGAGACCATGGCAGGGGGGAGATGAGGGAGAAGGATAAGAGTTAGGGTTATCTTCTATAAATAGAGACAGTCTCCTTCACACTCACTTTCTTGAGTACTCTTAGAGCATTAGGAGAAAGCAGATAAAATAAATCCAAGAAATGTTTGGAAAGTTCTGTAAATTTCAGGGATGTTCTGAAGTAAAAATTGGCCCTGGCAGTCCCAAGTTTAGAGGCTTAGTGTTTTTCAAAAGGAAACATCAATTAATTTCTCAGGCTTCATTCTGTCCTGTGCCTACAAGCTGAAAAGCTTGTTGAGCAATAAGCATTAGTGTTTGTAGAATATAAATCACTGCACATGACTAGTTCACCATCCACAGAAAGCATTGCTACTTGTTTTCTCCTTCTGTGGTCGTCCAGTTGCTGCAATCTCCTTGTGCAGGAGTGCTAAATACTACACCAGCAGCTTGGTTCAGGTTTAGGTTTTTAGTCTATGGGAGTTACAAGCTGAGAAAACTTGTGGGGCTTTTTAGCAAAGGAGGGTTGTCATCACACTTTGACCTGAAAGGGAATCCAACTGTCCATTGCTAAGGGACCTAATAGCAAAGCTGTCAACATTACTCAAAAATATTTTTACAAGGATTGTCTTATAAGGGCTCGCCTATATTGGATTTCTTCTTGCTTGTTTTTCTTCCCATAGGTGAAGAGGATGTAGAAAATACACCATATATGGACAACTGTGAATCCTATCGTGGCATTGGTATTAAAGGATCATTTTGTGGGAGGTAAGCAAATAGGCCAGTGATGGTGATGATTAAAAGCAGTCCAATCTTATGTAGAAAAAATAATAATAATAAAAATCCTGTCCTCTAAACCAACAAGCAAGTGATACCCAAGCCAGGAAGCTCAAAATCAACAATATAAACCTTATTCCAAAAGCTGGATTTGGTTATTAATTGACTGATTTCCTACCAATAAGAGCACACTTTCAGGCTGGTGGGCTTGATGAGAGGTACTTGAAAGCTCAAACTGAACAAGCATGTGAAATATTTAAGGCCACATTTTTATATTTATTAAAAACAGCCTAAATAATTAAACCAGTTGATTCACTAGTGGCTTTCAGGCTCATGCCCAGAGTGAAAGGTCATGACCTGACATACCATGGCCCCACTTGGTACCGATGATTGACAGGAAAAGGAAATAAGTTGATATTTTTCACGTGGGAATCACAGCTTGTAGCAACTATGAGCAAGTGGGCTATTTGGACTTTGTGGGAAAAGTTAATTGTGTTATTATTCAAAATCTTCGTTCCCAAAGTTGGTTCAATGGTGATTTATTTACTTATGTGATAAAACAGCTGTGTACTGTAATAAAATACAGGTCACTTGCTGATGTTTAATGCACAAAAGTTGGGATATGTTTGGTTTCTTTTACTTTGAACTGAAATTCATGCTAGGCAGCAGGGATGACTTTGAATTGTCAGGAATTTTCTGTTAGTGTATTGGAAATAATTAATGTTCTCATCATACTATATATTCTTTAGTGCTTAGTTATGGAGAATGAGGAAGGCACCATACACTGAAATATGAGCACCTCTCCACCATATGCTTTCATTATTTCTTTATAATGATAAAAAGGGGCTGCATTGAGTGCCAGACAATGTCATGGCCCCAGAGATTTCAGTGGCCTGCAGAAAAAAGGAGAAAAAAGCATTTATGATATGAATGAGGATTTGAAATGGCTTTTTAAAAAAAGGCCTAAGATCCACTTTCACCCTAAATTCTGAAATCACTTGAAAGATGTCTAGATGCAAGCGAGTTTGAAGAATAGCAACTTTCCACCAGGCTCTGTTTTATATGCAGTATCACTGCCATCCTGCCCATGCTTTGTTACTAGGTCACATAATTGTACCAAGCCCAGTCTAACTTCACACATTGTCTGATTTGTTCCAGCAATGAGCCCTGTCATCTTTAGCCAGAGAAATATTCTTCACCCCAGTCGTTTACAAGTTATCTAAGTGCTTTTTGTTTATCATTCTGATTTGAGTGGGACAGTGGATTTAATATCAGCTGGCCTGGTGGTACAACTTTCTGCTCATTCCCCTAAGTGTGGGGACAGTGTGAACTGCATTGGGATGCAGCTCCATACCCTACTCCAGGTATTCCCTACCCTTCTGAAGTTAGTTCTGGCACTGGAGAAGGTTAAGGTTTAAAATAATCTGATTCTCACCCTAATAAACAAGCCCAGGTACACAGAAAATCAAGAATAAGGTGGCTTCACACAGAATAAGTGCTGGGGGACATGGTTTAGGGACCCTGGCAGTGAAACTTGTTGGACTTGATGATCTTAAAGGTCTCTTCCAGCCAAATGATTCTGTGATTCCTTCATATTTAGATTTGGGCAAGAGTGCAGGATATTTACAGATAGTACAGACTACAGAGTCTGTCACAGGTTTGTGGTGACTAAATAATAACTGGCTGAGAAGGAGAAATTAAATCCAGAAAATTGTGACCAGGGGCAATACCATAAGATCTTACTGGAGCAATACCAGCTTGCTGCCTCTGAAAGTTTAAGCAGAAGGGGGAGCTACTCAGAATACCAAATTTTTTTCCAAGGGAGCTACTCAGAATACCATTTTTTTTCCAACATCAATCAAACAAAAAAGGTATTTACATCCTGTACCTACTTTTTCTGAAAAGGCCACGATTAACTGAAATCCAGCCATTTAATAGAATTTATTCAATTACAAAACAGACCACAAACTGGACACCAGAGCTGTCAGTGAAGTACCAGCTGCAGATACATGGAAATTTATCCACTGGGTACAGCCTGACCTTGCATAGTCCATGGAAGTGTTTGCATATTGTGATGACTTTGGTTTATGACTGACCTTGGCTCAATTCAGCCTGAACATCAAGAGGCTAAAAGCTCTCTGTCCCGTGCCAGTTCTCTGATCTTTCCCTTCCTCTCCACCTCCCCACCTCCAGGCTTTTTGTTTCAGCAGCTCCTTGAAGTGAGCACCACGACTGTGAAACTAGAAGTGAAGAAGCCCACAACTCCTCAGAAAAGAGCAGTTATTCTTAGCTTTGTTTTGCTGATGTTTTTCTTTCTTTTTCTCCTTTTTTAAAGAAAACAGAAAGCCTGCCAAAATTTGGGCTCTTTGATGTGCTTTGGAAAGAAAAACAATGCTATCTATCCAAGCCCTCTGAAAGGAACAAAAATATGTCACATTAATTACTTGAGAGGAACAATCAATACATTTCACAATTAAAGATGGTCAAGAATTTTTGACTGTTTTGCTGTAAACTTTGAAATAAGTAATTTTCAGAGACATTTGCCTGTTTCGGTAAAATTTTCTGTGAGAAAATGTCCTGAAATAAATGGCAGGTGAAAGGCAGGATAAATAAGAAAGAGGAAGAAACTGGTATTTACTGTAGAATATTCAATAATCTAATAATATCCCTAGAAGTTATGCTAGACCCCATTCAAGCTTTTCTTCTGTCCATTTGGATTGAGTACATGAACCTGCCTTGTCCACTGTACTCATCCTACTTTGCAATGAGTTTAAAAATAATTATTATAAAAGCAGAATCTGTTCTGTTTTGTTTGTTTGTTGATTCAGCTTTGAGTTTATAAGATCTGCTTTATAAAACTCCTCAGCTGTAAATGAGACACTGACTTCATTGTCTCACGGTTAGGAAACTTGTTTAAGATGGAAGTGTCCCAGATTGGAATCTTTGGCCTGGAAATGTAAGGAAGCTTTTTAAACTACCATCTTAGTAATCATAACTGAGTACCTACACTTCTGTTTGCCCTCTCTTTTCAAGGTTTCTCCTCCATCTCCCCAGCAGATCTTGAAAAGGCTGATTTATGCAATGGGAGCTTTTGACATTTTTATTCAGTCCAGGCACTTAATGAAGACATTATTTCTACAGTGTGATAAGTGCAAATAAGCACTTGTGTTATTTCTCTCCTTTTATGGAAGTTTTTTACAGATTTCTTTTTTTGCCTTCCTGTGATGTTGCCTATTGCATCATTTACACTACCTGCCCTCACTTTCCACTGCACTGTTTGTATGGGAAAGGTTTGTGCTCCTACTTAAAGAGGTTTCTATTTATATCCAGTATTTCCAGTCCAGTGTTTTCAAAGAAAAATGAGTAGAAATTAGACATAGACTGCAAGTGACAGGGATCATTGCTCGAGGTTGATGTGGAGATGTTTGTTCTGTCACTGTCTATGCTGCACTTACTCCATGGATTAAGATGGTTTACTTTGGAAGATCACTCCCTACTTGAAGTTCATCCTACTTACTGTTAGAAAGATAAACAAGCCTGACATTCAGATGAAAGGTGGTGTATATTCCTTGACTGTTTCTTAGTTTGAGTGTCTAAAAATCTGAGACTTTTACAGTGCCTAATTGCCTCGTGTAAGTTCAGGCCAGGATTTCAGACTTTGAGGATGTAAGAGGCTGGCTATTCTGTGCCTCAAATCTCATGTGCTGGTAAGATCTGGAAGGACCTGTCTGGTGGGAAGTGTTGGTTGCTCTCAATGTTGTCCACTGATTGGGATGAGGCAGAGGATGGCAACCAAATGCCTTAAATTAGAGGATTCAATTAAAGAATATGAAATTCTGTAACAGGAGATGGTTTAGGAGAAATGGGAATATGCAGGTGGGAGTAATTGTTTCTGGAAGAGTTGTACGTGGGAGCTCTGCCCAGCGCTTTCTTTTATTATACCTGCTTTCTTCCCACAGCTCAGAAAAACTCATATTCATGCACAGTCTTACACTTCACTGGGATGCCCTGACTCAGAGACCAGCTTATTATTAGCCCTTTGTTTTATCCTGTGCAGTGCATCTCTCTGGATGCGATCTGGCCTCTTAGCCTGCCATGAAATATTCGCAGGGCTTGTCGCCGGCAGACGCGTCTCTCTCCGCTGGGATTTGTCCGGCTGTGGCCGCATTTGCAGGAGGGCTTCTCACGATTCCTGGTGGGTTGCAATACAATGAACTGATGCTGCAGAACAGGCACACTGAAAAAGATCTTTCAAATTATTGTTCCGGTGCAAAAGGTGCCCAATCACCTTCCAACCTGCGGATTAGTTGGTTGCTATAGGAACCCGCTGTAGCTTTTCAGTGCTGCGCTACTGTAGCGCCCAGATTACTGACTCTGACAAACACAATAGGGGAGAAGAATCACGGGTTATTAGTGCTGCTGCTGATGTGGTGTTATAAACCTGGGGTGGCACAGAAGGGATGAATAGAGCAAGAGCCTTGAAACGCGAAGGACGGGAGGAGGAGAGGGAGCAGTGTGAAGTGGAGCTAAAGTCATCACTACGGAAATGTTGGCTTTGATCTTATTTTCCACTCTGAATAGATATTTTCATAATATAATGCCAATTGCAAGCAATGCTGTAACTGATGGCAGAGCCACTGGTCATGTCTTTATGTTAGTAGGGGGCTATCCCTCCTCCCCTCTCTTTTCTTCCAGTGAGTACTGAAATCTGAACCTTTTCATTCCTGCAGGATTAACTCTGACCAAGGTCAGAGCAACTAGTCACCAATATTCTTTACGGGAGAGTCAGGCCTCCTGCATCCCTGGCAAATACCACCTGAAATATCCAGCTACACGCAGGCCTTTAACAGGGAATTTTTCAGCATCAGAGATGTGCAATGAACAGCTGAGATCAGATCTCTCTCTACCTTGGTGGCCATAACCGAGACTCGGGAGTTTACGTTGCCGAGCACCCTCCTGCCGAGCGAGCTACCTACCAGCTTCGTAGGGGAGAAAGAACTGCTTCCAGCTCTGAGTTGTAGATGGTCTAAAGTTCCCAGAAAGAGTTGCTTGTGCTTGGGCAGGGTGAAGCAAAGGAATAAAATATATTCTTGTCCCTTGCCTCTGTGCCTTGAGCAAAACAAGCAGTGTTTAGTCACAAGTTCACCAGATGGTACTCTGGGGGTTATTGCTGTTATATTACATTACTACAATATATTAGACAGGGTGCAGTGATTCATTCTCTCTCCTCCTTGCTTTAGGAGGCTCTGTTTCTCTCCCGGTGGATGCACAGCCGACCCTGCTGCTCGTGACCCTTGAGACCCTTGTAGGCTCCTTGTTGCTGGACGTAGGTCTCTCTGAAGGACAGTCAGGAAGGGCAGTTGAAGAACAGCACCAAACATGGTGTGCATTCATCTCTGTGGCCAGAGCAACATATGCGTAAGTGACTCCACTTTCTGATTAGCTAGCTGATTTGTAACTCAGTTTTTTTCAATCCTGACTCCCTCCTCCCTCCCTTTGTACTCCTATCCACTTGCTTTGCCTTTGCATTGGGCTTTCCTCAGCCTTGTGATTGGACCCATGTGACCCTCTAAGCTGGGAAATGACACTGCTCCATGACTTGTTTGCAGAATGAACTGAAGTCAAGAGTTTGCACTATGCTTTTAGAGCCCAAGAGCTGTTTTCCTCCACTTCTGCCACTCTGTAGATTGAAACCCTTAGTCAAGTGAATTATGTGCTGACCGACATGTAACAACCCACGCTGGATTGATGCCACATATGCATGCAGGGCGTAGGTGCTGCTGTTGGTCAGCTGGACTGCCCCTGGGACCATCTGGCACCCCTCTTTGGCCTCCCTGTATCCACCATTATGTTTACTGACCAGCTGCTTTTTTCTCATTGCCATTGACAAAGCTTTCCAAGCCACCATTGCCCCTTGCGACCAGAGGAGGGAAAGAGATACTACAGCCTTTCACCCTCTCCCAATGGCCTTGAGCTTCTGGTGCCCTGAGGCCCTGCCCTGGTTCACAGGTTGCCTTCTGCTCTTCAGCAGGACCTTGGCATTAGCTTCCCCAGTGCCTTCTTGCTCTCTCTAGACACAAGCCTGAGTTTATCTATTCCACATCCACAAATTAATGAATTCATAAGCAATAAAAGGAGCGACAAAACTTATTTCAGTTTTGCCTGAGGCATCTAAGAGAGTGATGAAACAGGTTGGTCTGAACATGCTTGGATCAGAACTTTACCACAGGTGTTACTGTAATTTCAGGCAACTCGACAACTGAAAATTGGACCCCGTGTCCCTTAGATTATGCCTTTCATTTTACAGTCCTCTGGAGGAAAATGAATTTCCCAGGCTGTGCTCCTGTCTGCAAATTTAGAGGGACAGGACAGGCTCTGCCTATACAGTTTTAAATGGCTTTAAATGGGAAATTACAACGGAAATGGAGACAGACACCTAACCAGGGGAGTATGGCAGTGTAGCTCCAATAAAGCAATGGGACAATCTCCCACTCCCATAGCCCGATGGATATATGACCTTAGCAATGCCCAGGACTGCTGTGGGAGCAACAGTCCAACACTCCTGTTACGCCTTATTTTTTTATCAACAGTGTTCCTCACTTTGACGTCAGCTTGCAGATCGCTCGCTGCGACGCGCTGCACCTTTCACATTTTCTTTCCAGTCATAATATTGCTTCAGTCGTAACCTCAGCACTTTGAGGAATAATTGTCCCTGACAAGGGGGTGAATCACTGGCAGAGAGTTGATAAGCATTACATACAGATGACAGAAGTCAGGACATATCGGATTACTGCTGTGAATATAATAAAAGAGAGCCTAAACACTTTGGCAGCTCAAAGACAAGCCATTTCATAACTCTCTAGTGGGGCTATTATCTTCCATTTACTGCCACTGATAACCAGGTTGCAACTGTCTCCCCAGGATCTAGTTACAATTCACTTAACACTTAGAGGACCAGACATACTGGAGGACACTCAGATGAGGATAATTTCTTAAAGATCATTTATTTTTAAATTTTTATCTTCCTTGCTCCCCTCTTTATAGTGCGATAAGAACCTAAATCAGGAAGCTTTGAACTTCTTCGGGAAAGGAGAGTTCATGGTCATCTTCCCTTTAATCTCCTACTCCTGAGTTTCTTTTGAAGCCAATCACTCATATCCAGCTGAATAAGTGACAAGCAGGTTTCCACCTCTCTTATTCTTGTAATACATGCACCTAGACCTAAAAGGTTGCTCTAATGCTGACTCCATTAGGTTTACATGTAGGTGTTATGTTGTTATTTTTGTAGCCAGGAAGGGGCACCTGAGCTTTCAGATCAGGGGGTGTTGATGTGTATCAGTAGCAGATAATTTACAGCAGTGTCAATTACAATCCACACGATGGAATCTGGATACAGATGATATTTATATGCTCTGCATGAGATTTTGTTTCCAAACCTTGGTGCCTCAGTTGAGTTTAACACTTCAGGGTCTTAGATATCAAAGTTCTCACTTTTAGGCTAAAGACAAAAAGAATTATCTTGCTACAGCAGAAATCTGGCAAATGACCAATGAGTCTTCTTATTATCCAGCACACCACTGAGAAATATTTACCGAGCTTAGGGATGAAACCCTCTCTGTGTGAAGTGAAACTCTATATTCTGCCATTTTTTTCTCTTGAAGCAGTACCATGAGCAGCAACTGTGAGCTCTGCTCAGCTTTCAACATATGAGGTGTTTTTAGATGCAAGACAAAAGCTGTTTCACTCTTACTCAGGCTGAAAATATGTGTATACATCTAGAGATGGGTGCTCTAGATCTCAAGTTTGGCCACATAAACCTGTATGTGGATTCGAGTCTGCCTGAGTCCCCTTCACAGTCACTGGGTGGAGAATGTCTTTGCCAAAGATGGATCAGAAAGGTGGGAGGGCTTTTTGAGACCAAGTGGCACTGGCAAATAGGAGGCTGCACGTTTATAAATGTATTCCAAGACCTCATGTAATAATGTTCAACTTATATTCCCATCACTGGAAGCTCTGCAAAGAAGCCTCTCTGAGTTTGAATACCTAGACTGGGTGAACGAGGAACTAAACCATCCTTCTCTCTCTACTACTTGGGCCTTTATCCCCCAGTGCAAACTTTGTGTCTTAGCTGGCCCGAATTAGGTCCTTACTGTTTTATATCACACAATCCTATTTGGAGAGAAATCGAACCTGGCTTTCTTAGACTACAAATAGTAAGTGATGCTGAAAATTGCCTTTTCAGTGCATTTTGCATCCCCACTTTCTTTGTGACGGCACAAGCCCTCTTCTGCTACAGGGAACCAAGAAAGGACAACAGCAATTAAGGAGGGAGGGAAAAAAGTTCAGTCATTGTTGAAACAGTAATTCCACATGGTTTCTCTTCAGGACTTCTGGATCTCACCACTAACTTTCTAGCAGCCAGGGAAAGCCAATTGAATACCTTTCTGCCCTGCTTTATCCATCTGTAAAATAAGGGTGATCAATCTTACCTGCTCGACAATGCTGTCACATGGTGCAACCAAGTAATATCTGTAAATTGCTTTAAGATGTTGAGATCAAGGGAATGATGGAGGTGCCAAGTGTTGTTGTTGTTATTGTATTGACAACGTTGGCTGTTTTCACTGTTCATATGGTAGCCTGGCTGGAATTGGGCAGGAAGCCCAATAATACCAGCAACCAACAAGAAACTAAAATAAAATGTTTTACTTAATGAGCGCCTCTGTTTAATCAGAAGCCTGTGTAATTATGTCACAGAGGGCTAAGGATCTAATGTTTTCCTAATACATTTGCTTTTACAGGGACGATTAACCCTGCATATTTCAAGATGATAAGCTGACGCTTTGTTCAGTTCCAGTTATTTTTTTTTTCTCCATTCCCTGGTGGGTCCAGAAAGTCAGAAGATTTTTCTTAATTGCACAATAACTATCTTGTATGTCTGATTCTGGAGCACTTTCTAAAGACACAGGTTATTAGTCCTGGGTTGGATGGGTTTTCAAGAGAATTCACATGTGGAATTTATTCCATTTTGGCTCTTCTGAGCCATGGTATAAACTACAGAAAACCCTCAGCATGTCTGCCTTAAACAGGCAATATTCTTGGAAGGTGTTTGGCCAGGAAGAAGGAATAAAACTGTACTTTAACTTGAATCAAATAAATCCTGGTTTGGGTAATAAAGACTGCTTTTGGTACACTTCTAACAGGTATGTTTCTACATTCATTTTGCAATGTCTGTGAACATGCCTGTCCAGTTAGTACTCTTCAGATGTTTTAAAGAGAATAAAGAGTATAAAAGCTCTTTACCTCTTGAAGGCAGCTGTCTTAAGAGATATTAAACATTACTCTGTATTGAGATTCCAGGGCAGATATTTAAGCTGTAAGATACAGAGGGAGTGATTTTATGACATACAGATGAGATTCTCTGTGAAGAAGTTAGATAACATTATGTTCACACCTTAGAGATGTTTCATCATTTCTGCTCTTAAAGATCTCAAGTATAGAAGATCTCATGGGCCCTCCAGGAAACTTGTCCCAGCACTTTCCAGGAAGGACATTTTCTAATATCTAAGCAGGCTCTTCCATGTCATGTTTTGGTTTGTCACAGTCAGGATGGAAAACACATTACTGCTGTCCCCTTCCTCTAGCAGGTAGCCCCGTACCTGAGCATTATGTGTTTATAGTCAGACATTTACTGGGTGTTTCTTCAGACTCTTTCACAATACATTTTGTGTTTGTGTGGTGAGAATGAGATACTTTTTTTATATAATATGATAGTCCTACATATTCCTTGATTGTTGTAAATTGCTTTTAAAGGGGGGAAAAAAAATCTCCTATTGAAAGCAAAAAGAACCCCAGATTTACCTCCTTTTACATCAGCTATTGGCCACATGGGAATTTGGTAGGTAGGAAAGAGTTAAGAATACCATTATCAGGTCAGCAAGTTTGAAAGGCTCTTCCACTTCGAAAACCATTTTCTTAATTATTTTAAGTTAACACTTAAATGCATGGCAAAAAATCACGTGTAATCTGAAACGCCAGACATGGGGACAGGACTGGACTGAGATAACATTAAAGATTTTATTGCTGTTACATTATAAATTATTTCTATTATGGTGGCCCTATGGGTATTACATTCTGTCAGTTCGCTTTCACTGTTACATCACTTAATGTTATTAACACACTTTAGGGTATAACATTACAGTTTTATTGTGGAAACCTTAAACACTTACATCCAAAGTACTGAATCAAGTTATTATCCTGGCTGACCAGATCTGGTCTATTATCATTTTATCACTCATAAAAACCTGTGATTCAATTTGATTTAACACTTGAGGAAAAATCATGGCTTATATATGCTTAAACCTAGTTGCAATATTAATACAAAACAGCACATGGATGACTTCATTTTATTAAAGTTGAGGTAGCCCTGGGAACTGCATTTATGGTCTCTATGCTACACAAGAAATTTGATCTGACCTGTTGGCATCTGTGATTCGCTGGTAAACTGATAAGGTTTTCTTACTAGTTTATTAAAGAAATGTGAATGTTTTCTTTCTTATTACATTCATGATACACTCATAAGCCATTGATCATGGTGTATCAACCAAGGGAAAAAATATCTCACCCTGACTTGAAGTCTTACCTTGTACACTGGAAAAATGTTGCCATTTGAAACGTGCTGTGTGCTCCACTGAAGTTAATATTAAAAACAAAACATAAACCTTGTTTCTGTGTTTGGAGTACAAACACTGTTCTGTGCAAAATGACCTTGTTTTCTTCTTCTAGGCCAGCAAAGGTCTTTAACACTTGCACAATGTTTAGAATCAGGTGAACTTCCACTGAAGTCATAGAATGGTGTGGGTTGGAAGGGACCTTTAAAGGTTATCTGGTCCAGCCTCCCCTGCAACTAGAGCAGGTCACTCAGCCACCAGTTAACTTTGTGCAGCCAGTTGATGATTGGTTTTGGTTTGCTGGCTGAGTCAAAATAAGAATATGTTGCTTTGCACTGCTGGAAATATTTAATATCTTACTTAGGGTATCTGCTGCTGTTAAAATGTCTTTTGGAAATGAAAAATCTGTGTGTTTTGAATTTTGAAAATGTCAAAATTAAACATTTCATCTTTTTCACTTCAGAGAGAGGAAGAAGACAGGACTGTGCTGGTGTGGAAAAGCAATGCTGAATTACCTTAGAGAAGGAACTCTGCTTCTGCAGCCCATTTCCCACTGAAGTCAGGGGAAGGAGTTTGCTCAGCCCAACATCCAGCAGTTCACCAGTGCAGTGACATTCCCCAGCAGTGGGCTGGATGCACTGAACCAACCAGTCCCATTCTGGCATGTGCATAAAATCTCCCTAGCAACAAAGATGACAGGTTGGTAACAGCAGCTGCTGCTTAATGGAAAACATTAGAAAAATAACTCATTCTAGATCTATGTTTCCTCTTTGCATTTTTATATTTATCAGAAAAGAATTGTTCTAAAGGGAAAAAAAAAACCAAAACAAAACAAAACAAACACCATCCAGAACTTTAAAAAGCTTTGAGGCAAGAGGGCCAGACACAGAGCTCTACATCTCTAAAGAGATGAGCTTCAATAACTAGGAAAAATATGACTGAGGAGGTCTGTCACACAAATTTTCCTTTTAGCCACAGCTATATTGTTTGCAACTGTGAGTGGCATGGAAGTGCCATTATTTATTCTTGCATCAAACATGAAGGGAGGCCAAATGTGTGTTTAATTCCAAGTCAGCATTTTTGGTTGTTGTTGCTTGAAGTATATCCATTTCTGCTTAGAGCTGGGCTCACAGGAAAGGAACTAGTATCCTAGCAAAAGCAAACCAGCCTCTGGTAAAATCTTTCCCTTTAATTTCTTTTTTTTTTATAAAAGCAAACTATTTTTTTTCATCTTCTGTTGCAATTGTTCTGAAAAGGTCCAGTGAAGACATAAAGTCAACTTTATGGCAACTTTCCCAGGTAAAGAACAAATCAGAGTAACACTACATCACCATGTGAACCACACAAATTAGGTGGAGATACATTAACTGGTGTCATTCATCAGTCTGAAGTGATACAATTTATTACATTATAATAATGGCCATAGTTGTATAAGTAGTAAAGGTAAAATTACATCATGACTTGCATTAGCAGTATGAAATTATATCCTGATTAATGCACAATTAACTTGTCATGCATACAAGGCGTGTGTTTGTAGGTGGGCAGAGGGGTTACACTATGGCTCATGCTCACATATGTAGCATTTATCACTTTCTCCCAACTTTCTCCTATATCTCCAGAAATCAGATGGCTACATCCACTAAAATCCTTAGACACCAGCATAGTGCAGAGCCACCTGAAGTCAGTATATGACTAAGAGACCCTTGGAGATGACCACTGGGACATCTTGAACACATGCAGGAATCCTCATCCCCTCGACAGTTTGGGAGCCTCATCCACAGCTCCAGGGAGACATCTCCAGGTGAGAGCAACAACCTCAACTGCTCTTCTGCTCGCAGGCACCAGTCACCTTCACTGCTTTCAGAGGTCTCAGCTCCTACTCCCAGGAGCTCCTTTACTCCTTTTTTATTCTGATTTTGCAGGGGAAAATAATTAAGCTACGGGGACAGCTGAGAAAGGTTTATACTTTTAATTTCAGTTATGGATGGAGGTGCCTCAACTTCACATGAGCTCTTTCGAGGCAGAACTCTGTTACTTGTCCATGTGCTGACATTCAGGTTTTCCATCCATATGCTCTCTCTGGGTTTTTTTTCTGTTGAGTGTGTATGTGTGTGACTACACATCTGGGTGTATGCAAACACAGATAACATAGCGAGGTAGTTAACACTCTTGAGGGAAACAAAGGATGTTGAAGTTTTATCTCTGTTCTATGGAAAACTCAGTGTTTGTCCTTGAGAAGCCAATGTTAATTTCTCTTACCAGGTTTCTCAGTCTGAAGTGGGTGAGAGGGATAATAAGTTGTTATGCTACCTTACCTCACACTGTATGTGATATTCAGTTAGCTGTTTGAAGTTCTAAATTGCTGAGTGATGATGGAACAAAACTTCAAAATGCATGGCATCAGATTGGGGCTTTTTTGCACACTGTTAAATACTGAAACTCACCAGAAAGGCTTGGCTGACTTTGATCCTTCCTGTGCCTTATTCTCATGTTTGATGGTTCTACCTGATTCCAACAACAAATGATGGTAATTTTCCAGCACTTCCAATTGAAAAGATAAAACTAGAAAAAAATTAGAATTATTAGAAAAAATCTAATCATCTTGTCTTGAAATTTCTTTTCCAGCTGACAATATCAAGGATATAAGGCACCTAGCATTTGGGAACATGCAGATTTTGAGTCCCAATTTTTAAAACCTTTAGTGAGCAAGAAATAAAGAGACCATATTATGTTAGAATTTAACTGGTAGAATATTTTTAAGTTCTTCAGAATTGCTTCTGAAATTTAGCAGAGTAAAAATATTGTTGAAAATCTGCATGGCTACATAATAACCTGTTAACAAATTAATACCTGGTAAATATGCTCATATGAGGCAGCTCCAGGACAGAGAGTGCAGTTCATATTTTCCATCCTGTACTCTTTTGATTCTGTGGTCATAAGCTAAGCTCATTTTAGATTGCATTTCTCCTGTCTAGAGTAGACATTTGATTCTATCCTGTGTAAGGAGTCTATTTTTGTCATTAGGCATTCACTTTATTATGCCCTAGTCTCCATTTTCAGTATGTTCTGAGAGGTACCACTGGGAGATGATGCTACAGAAAGATAGACAAGACTTCATTTACACAAATAAAAGTGAAAAGAAGCATCAGCATTTATCTGAGAGTTAGGTCCCAATACAACAAAACTCAAATATTTAAGTTTGTACAGTAGCATTCAGCCTGCACTGGAGTGTGCATTCAGACTTGGACTAGAATAACAGACACCAGAATATGGTCTGCTCCCTTTGAAATGTAGCTAAATACTCATGGATTACTAAAATAAAATCATTCTGTCTCATTCTTCAGGAATTGTGTGTCTCTTGAAGTACTTCAAGATGGCAGAAGAGAGCCTTTCAATTGCACCAGCTGAAATAACTGGCTTGTTTTGCACTTGTAAGTATGAATTTAAGATTCAGTGATATTATCAATGCTTATATTGGTCATGGGCTAAGGTAGGAGGAAAAGAGATAATTTTCTTTGTTAGTCATCTTACTATTAAAAAGAATTGTCAAGGCTGAAAATGTAAGTCGTGTAGACTTATGGCATGTTGAGAATCCAAGCAAAATACTTTGTGTTTAAGTAGTTATTGGCAAGTCTGAAGCATTTCAATGTTAAACCGTTAAACTTAAATTAAAAAAAAAAAAAAAGTAATTACATTTAAGACAGACATCCACTTCAAACCAAGAAATTGAAAAAAAAATATCCCTAAATTAAAAACCCACAGTCGTGCCATTCACTAGATAATGTTTTGAGGAGAAAAAAAAAGAAAAAGAAAACTAAATGAAGAGTGCAATGGATTTTGCATTGCCAAATCAGTATTCTTCCTGAAAGAAGGGTTCTGTGCAGAACTTTGTCCAAGCACACAATTAATTTTTGCTGTTGTTCAGAAGACATCACAGCTCCCAAAAAACCAGCATAATCTCCAGCTGGCACCTGTGTTAAATCCCAAATTACCCACCCCAGGGCTGGAGCCTTCCCAAAACAGCCCCAGGTAACTTCTCAAGCACCAATAGCTGCTCTGCCCTCTGAGCAGTTCCCTAGCAGCTACACTCAGGGAAGGCACCGCACAGTGAGACCAGCTCGGCTGCCTGGGAGGGCTAGACACTCGCTACGGAATTTTGCCGTTTTGAAATTCCCTCTCAGCCCAAATTCCTGCCATCCATGCAGGAAGCCTGTGAGAGCTGAAGGGAGCTGACATCCATGACTAAGACAGTTAATACGCTTCGTCAGAAAGCCACCACCACGAGCCAGGTAGCAGCTCGCCTGCTAGCATTACGGAGCAGAAACCGAAGGGGTTTGGGGTGCTTCTTTCAAGCTCCAGGAGCTGCTCTGCAGTGTTTTTGAGCAGAGAGCATGCGAGGCAAACGCAAAAGATTATCCCCCCCCCCCGCTCCAGTCCCCATCAGTCCCCAGCCCAGCCTGTAATTTGGCAAGATGAATGAAGTGTTTTCGGAGTGTCATCACTTCTGCCTCTGGCAGATTTGCTTCCCCAGTCTGCCTTTCGCCTTTTGGACCTGTCACTCAGCCCTTTGGCAGAGGGGAGGAGGGGGAGGGAGGAGGAAATCATCTCTTCGCTAATCACCTATCACAAGCAATGAAATCCCGCAGGCTCCGTGCCAGCTAGGTACATTTCAAAGGGAAATGGAGGGGGGCAAAGTGTCACTCAAGGCAGATATTTATGAAAGATGACAGTTTGCAAATATCTCAATCTTGGACAAGGCTGCTCCAGTGACACAGAGGAGTGTTGCAAAATTGGAAGAGTCAGCAGCCAACATTTATTTCATCAGGACCTGTCCAATCTTCAGTGATCGCTTGACAGTCTGGGGATTGCTGGCACGAGCCGGCCTCTTTCCATTGGCTGCTCTCGGGTAGTTTGCATGGATCAGTCTAAAGAGTTGTAATAAATATGTAAAGAAGGATAAAAGGAGTGGCTTTGCAGAGCTGCATCCTCAATGAAAGAATCGTTGCAAAGCCGCACGACCCTTTTTAGCTATGCCAAATAGCAGCAGTAGTAATTACAGCTCTATTGATTGCTACTGCGTGGGAACAATGAGCCATCGGCCCCATCTCGCTCGTGGAGACCCCCAGTGACTTCCCAGTTGCCACCAGCTGCTGCCACAGAGGTGCTCGCTTCTGGGAGGAACATTTCTCCCACACCTCCCAGCCACCCCTGTAGGACAGGCAAGACACCCCCAGGCCCAGGTGGGCTGCATTGAAAACGTGCTGCTTTCTGCAGGAGTCTGGTGGAGGTTTGGCCAGAAGCTTCCAGGACCTGGGGGCAACTCTCCCCTCACAGCCCCAGCTGAGGCCACTCTGAGGACAGGGCAGCCAGCTGCAGGCCCTCAGCGGCTCAGCCAATCAGAGAGCTCTGTTGCATCACATGACCGGTGCAAGGGTTTAATTGCCCCACCTGGGGCAGGCAGCCTCTTGCTGCAGGCCCTCAGTAGCTCAGCCAATCAGAGAGCTCCGTTGCCATCACATGACCAGTGCAAGGGTTTAATTACCCCACCTGGGGCAGGCAGCTTCTTGCTGCAGGCGCCATCTTGGGCCGGGGTGGTTGAGCCGAGGGAGGACTTGTTGCACAGGACAAGCTGGGTGAGTGGCTGCTGGGGGTTGTGCTGCTGGGAGGGGGATGGTTGGAAGGGTTAGAGCACTGAGGCAAAGAAGTATGGTAAGGGAGAGGAGCTGTGTGAATGCAGAGAATGGGGTCAGAGCTGGGTGTTGGGGGGAGGGCTGCTGGTGGTCTGTCCTGCTGGAGGCTGTGAGAGCCCTTGCAGATAGAGAAAGGCTCATCCTGGTGTTGTGGTGTTGCTGTCAGTCATCTCAGCAGAGAAATGCTCCCTCAGGGGCTGGTTCCAGCACTGGCTCTCTGCCTTGCTTAAGAGCATCTGTATTGTAAAGCTTTGAAGATCTGAATTTCTGATAGAAAGAAGCAGAGCCCCAAAGATGATCATCTCCTCTATGAGGAAAGGCTGAGGGAGCTGGGTCTCTTCAGCTTGGAGAAGTGGAGACTGAGAGGTGACCTCATTAATGTCTATAAGCATGTAAAGGGTGAGTGTCAGGAGGCTGGAGTCAAGCTCTGCTCAGTGTCATCCAGTGATAGGAAAAGGAGCAGCATGTCCATGCTGGAATATAGAAGGCTCCACATAAATATAGAAAAAAACTTCATGGTGAGAGTGCCAGACACTCAACCAGGCTGCCAGGAGAGGTTTGTGGGTCCCCTTCTCTGGAGGCATTCAAAACCTGCCTGGATGTGTATCTGTGTGACCTGATCTAGGTGATCCTGCTCTGGCAGGGAGGTTGGGCTAGATGATCTTCTGAGGTCCCTTCCAATCCCTTGCATTCTGTGATCACTGGATATGTGCTTCTGTCTCTTAATTGCCCTTGTCATTTTGTTTGCCCCTGTTAGAAGCTAATTCAGAGGACAGTACCATAAAAATGCTGTCTCCTCCAGGAACAATAGCCTAACAGATTGAATTACTCTGCTTGTGGGTTGAGAAGCAGCAAGCAGTTTCTGAAATACTCTGTTAGAAAGGTCTGAAGTAAATGCAGTTATTGACAGCAGCAGAGGAACAAATGCAGCCAGTTGGCACAAACCTTGGAATTTCCAAGTGAAAACATTTCCTCCCTTAAATTTAAGAATGAATTGCAGATGATAGTTGGAATAATCCTATGTCAGTATTCACTGTTTTCTTGGTTAAACATAAGGCCCAAAAGCAGAGGCTAATGCAGGCTACTTGCTGTGTTGTGTTTTCTTGCATTTCATGCACTCGGGGTGTGTGTGACACGTGGATGGAGGTGGATTATGTTAGCAGAATGCAAAACTGCTCTTCTGTTGTAGGGCTTTAGCAATTCAATTGAAATGGGTCGTGAATTCAATTAAAAGCCTTGTTCACTCTTTCTTTATGCCTTGCATATCTCAGAGTTTTGCATAATTGAAACTAAACTTTGGCATAAAACAGCACCCTCATTTCAGTCCTCCAGAAGTGAAGTGTTTTCTCTTAGATCTCTGGATTTCAATCAAGATGCAGATGGGTGACAAGTGCTGAGGTGCTGCTACAGAGCTGCTGCTGAGAGAAGTGATGTTGCTTTTAGTCTTGTTTATTTCTGGTATGTTTCAAGGCACCGAGTAACTCATGGATGTCAGTGGAAGTGTCTTGTTGATACATTTCATTTACTACTAATTTCCCTGAACAAGGTCTGCCTGTTGAGACTGCCACAGTGTGAGGTGGGAGTGTTCAGCAGAGGCTCTCAAGAAGTGCAACTTGGTTTTCATAAAGTCACTTCAGTGGTGTGTGCAGGTGTGCTGAGGACACTCCAGTTGTGGTGTAGACCCTAAGGATGGTTCCACCCCAGCAGCATGGTACAAGGTGGAGTTTGGTGCACTGGTTGCTGTGCTAACCAGTTCAGAAGTGGTATGGAGAGCCCCCCCCCTGCAGGTTTCTCTCTTGGCCTCTGCTGGCAGCCCACTGAAAAGCAGATCAGCTGAGTGGGTGGGTTAACTGAGGGAGAGGTTAGCAACCTTCTTTCATGCTATTACAAATACCTTTGCCAAAACAAATTATTCTTGCCCAAGGATTCCTGGGTAAATCTTCCATCACCAGGGGAAAAAAAATAAAAAGTGTTATAAAAGACTAGTTAATCACTGCATACCCTGCAAGGAGCAGAAGGCCATTCCAGAGTAATTGGAGTTATCTTCATTATTCTTATTTTCAATTACATTTCAAAATCAAATAACAACTTGCCTTTTGGACAGTTTCATGATCTAAATCCCAGTTCTGTAATTTTTACTTAGTGCTTACTTGGACAAAACTTCTTTGATTGCAGTGTCCTCTTAGCTTCTCAAAGAAACTTGCCAAAAAATAAAAAAAAAAAATAATTAAAGTTTTGGTCTTTGAACTATCAGAATCCCAAGCTGTCCACACAAATGTGCATCGTTCTTGCAAGTCACCTGTCCTGTTATTTAAATCTATATTCAAATAACTGCTTTTTGGGTGCCATCTTGACACCAATTAAACACCCAGCTGTGCATCTGTTTGTGTGCAGGGTTGGAACTCACCAGTGCTGGTACTGCAGAGTCAGCTGAATCAGTCTTAATAATTATTAAAACAGGTGATGGAAATAAAAAAAAAAAAATGGCTGGTTTAAACTGTGTGAAGCAGGTGCACTGTCGAGTTGCTTACTGCTCTTTGTGGAGGTTGTTACCTCTGCTCAGGTTTAGGAATTGGTGGACTGATACTGGTTTATGTTGAAGTGTGGAGGGAGAATGCCCTCAGAGGTTTTTGTTCTGGGGTGCAGTGTCAGAGTTGTGGTTGTCCCTGGATAGGGGAGCAGGTGTCTGACAGTAATGGAGACATCTGTCCTGAGCTTGCCAGCTCTGTTTTCAAGAATTCCTATACATTGAAGTCTGCACACACACGTGTCTGATGTGCATACATCCTTCTGTCAGCACTAACCCTCTTGGCAAGACAGACACCAGCTAGCAAGAAGGTGCTTCTGTTTCTGGTATCAACACAGTTCCATCTCTCTTTGGAAGGCATAGAAGTGCTCCACTCTACAGAAAGCTGTGTCTTCAGACTGCACATTCAGTCCCTTAGTCCTCTGCAGTATCCCTTGCCTTGCAGGAAGGAAAGGTACTTCAGGAAAAAAACAACAAAACACCACAAAAAAAACAGCCCCCAAACAAAACTTCCAGTGTTATTCAGTGGAATTCATCCCATAGGACAAGAATTCCCATACAGGGCAGGAAAAAAAACCAACAAATCTCCATTTCTGAATATCACTTTTCATATGGTAAATCCCTGAGAGTGTTTATTGTGGAATGAATAATAGATTAATCATTCCTCTGTGTGCAATGCTGGGGCTCTCTAATGTCACTGATTATTCTATATTGAATAAATAGTGTTGCTAGGTTGATATGTTTAAGGCAAATGAGATGCTTATTGGTATCCAAGAAGCCAGTTAACAAGATCCATTTTCCTCCATTGACTTCTACTCGTGTATTAATGAGGTTCAAAAATGTCTTTTCTGCATGTATCAGATAAACGTGTCTTTGTTATTCCCAAGAAGCACACAAATATTTGCTCCATTTGTGTTTGTATTAATGTGTCACTGAAGCTAAATCTTCAGAAAGGGAATAAATACCATATCCATTAAGCCACTTAAGGGGTGCAAAACTGTGCTGCAGTTGTTGCCATGGCAAATATCCATATTTAGGGAATTGTGTGGCATCAAATCTAGCATGAAGGACCAGAAGGAGCAAATGGACTTCTCACCAGACAACTGTCACCTATGGAAATGTATTTTTAAAGTTTCACTGGCTGAATGGGCCTTGTATTCAATGGTAATTTAAGAGCACAAAGTGAGTACAACCCAGAGGGAGGAAGAGAACAGTGAGTGACAAGAAGCCTTAACAGGCCTCAGTAGCTGTTGGACATAAGTGTCAGGATATCTGGGTAGAGGGGTGTGCTCTTCCTGATGAAGAAATATGAGGAAATAGTTTTGCCCAGTTTGTGTTTTTCTTTTCTGTTTCCCAGAGTAGTTATGTATTTTCTTTTTACTGATATTTTGAGTTTTGGCTTTTTTTGTCCTTGATTTTTCATGCAACATCTGCAGGTGTTTGCAAAAGCTGTTAGGTTTAGGAACTGACAGAACTTGCAACTGTACTCTCAACCTGGGGAAGTAGATTTACCTTGTCTTGAAATCACAAGTAGGAGTTTGTAATCTTTTCTGTGGTTTGGAGTGATTTTTATTTTTGTCTAACCTGCTTAGAACAGTTTTACCTGTAGCAATGAAAATGCCACAGACTTGGGAATCTGAAGAATTGAATGTCTAAAGTTTCTAAGTTTAAAAAGTAGGAAAAAACTAAGTATGGAGTGTTTTTCTGTGGTGATATGACAATTCATTTTGATTTTTAATTGGAAAATATTGCAAATCAATTTAAATCTTACTGTGTTTTCCTTCTGTCAAGATAAATGAGTAAATTAAACAGTATTAAGATTGTTTGTGTTACAATGTACAACATGAAAAAAGGAAAATATCAGAAGTGACTTCCAAGGTAGTACCTCCAAGTATTAGTTTTATGTAAACACTGTGTGATTAGATAAACTGAAAGAAAACTATTAAATGTGCTTTAAAAATAGCCAAACAAAGCCTAATATAAAACCATGATTGACTTCATGCTCATTTAGGAACGTGGGCACTTTGGATCTGAATGGAGAATTAATTGCACATGGATGCTGGGACGAGAGGAAAGATTAATATGTAGGAAAGCCCAGAAGTTTACTCGTTTTCTTCACCTGCCTAGATCAGATTTCCTGAAATCATCTTTAAATGCAGTCTAATGGGAAGGGAGACTGGAGCCCATACTGTGCAGAAGCCTCAGCCTTTGCAGCAGCAATAGCAGGATGGTGGCAGAGTGAAGGGTGTCTTTCTGTAGAATTCCAGATCCCTTTTTTTCTTTGGTGAGGGGGAAAGGGGAGACTGGGATCCAGGTTGAGGAACACCTGGGAGCCATATGGAATTTACTGATTTATTTTAATTAAAACTTGCAGCTCAATTTCAAACATTGCAATAACTTAATAGAGTAAAACTTTACTGGATTCAGTGCAATAAACTCCCCTGAATATTCACACTTTGCCTACAAATGGCAGTTGTCTCTTTTGCAGTGCAAGCTGCAAGAATTGCTGTTTCTCTGTGGCCCTTGTCCAAATCCACAGGCAGCAGGGAGGCCTCTGGCCTTCAGGTCACGTCTGGAGCCTGGTTGGTATCTCCTGAGTTTTGAAAATTGTAGAGAACCAATAATATGATTCCTTCTCCAGACGTTGGAATGTTAGCAGGGAGAGGAGGTCAGGCTTCTCCAGCTGATGCTTTTGTTTATAATTCATACTCAAGGAGGGGCTCCATTTCCCAGGCAGCTTGGTCATACATAGCCCTGTGTAGACCTGATGAGGGACTTCCAGGTGTTGGAAATGCCATGAGAAGAGTTTGCTCTCAAAGTGCTTAAATAGCTGGTGAAGTGTCAGTACACAGGGAGTCACTCCCAGACCTGCTTCAGACTCCTGCCTCAGTGTAACCAGCTTCAGCTCATTGCTTTTCCAAGCTAGGGCTGCCTGGTTTGAGCCAGTTTTTCCAGCAACAGACCAAATACCCAAGCTAAGCTCCTCCTGGTTTTGCTTCCCTAAGACTTTTATCTCTTGTGTTGCCAGAAAGGATCTTGTGCTGTGCTGAATATCACTGATTAGAAACCACCTTTGCAATCACTACTATAAAGACAGAGCAGAATTAGATATACTGAAATTTAGTTTTAATCTTCATTCCCAACTGATATTTCTGTGGCATGAAAATTTTAGAGCAGTTTTCACTCCTTTTCATCTGATGTTTTATCAGAAATGCAGGAAAGAAAAACTCAAAGGCACATGCTCACTGCTTTGTTTTCTATATCAGGCAATTGGAAGTAACCAGTTTCTTGTAATAAAAGTTGGGGTTTGGAGATTATTTCAGCTCAGTTTCTCATACAGTTCTGAAGGCTGAGAACATGAACCATAATTGCATCTGGTTTAGTGTGATAGAGTATTTCTTGTTCTACAGTCTGAGGTGTTCATATTCTGGGAGGTTTCTGAGTTGAGATGTGGGGGGGGGGAACCCCCATTCTTACAAGAGGCTGGTTTGGTTACTTCTTAAAGGTGTTTTAAACTGTGGTACCACATACAAACTTGCTTAAAGATTTCTGATCATCTGAAGTTTACAAGCCAGTGCCATATGACCTGTTGAGCCATTTAAGTTGCTACCTGCAGTGTCTGTGTTTTTCAAGTAAATTATAACTCTGTCAGGGACCAGACCTTAAACCTGAACCTTCTGTAGAATTTAGAGTTTCAAGTCATGTATTTTGGAGTCTGTTTCAAGTGACAATCCAGTATCTGGATCATAAATACAGTGATGCAGGCCTGGAAAATCACATGGTGTATTTTCTGAGATGACTGACAGTCTTGGAAGTATTTCTAAGCACTTTGGTACCTAATGAAAACCAAGTACATAGAATATTCCATCTCATTTCTGCTATCCTAAAAGGCATACATTTCACATAGGTATGAAGGGAAATAAAAGGATAATTACAGAAAAAAAGGCCAATGTGATTGTGGTGTTCATTGCAGGGCACTGAGAGGGGAGACAAAACTCCTGGGTCTTTGATTTATTTTTTTTTATCTGTATGCAATTACATAAGTCTACTTCAAAGAGAAGCAGGGTATGAAGCAGTAGTTTGAGATTTTTGTGATGGAGATCAGCAAATCAATAGGAAGAAGGACACTCACAGAAAGGTTATTCTGCAGATGAAGTGGTTACCGCTTATTTTGGTACTAATTTCTTGTACACCTAGGGCGGGAAAGCTGAGGGAAGTTACATCCCTGATTTGATTCTGCAGAAGCGTGTAGAATAAATTACATCTAATGACTGACTTTAATAAAAAGATAATAAAAATGCAAGGCTGCCACTGAAGTCTTTGAAACTCATGCTCTGAGAGTTTATGTCTGAGACTTAACTTACAAGTAGTCCACTGGAGTCAGAGTGGCCCAGACAAATGGAGTGGGGAGGGTGGCTAATTGAAAACTGGGAGCACTTTGCAAACACTATTACATGAAATGTGAGAAGTGGAAGGTGGCAGAAACAAGGCAAGGCCTGGTGTCAGCAGTTAATTGTGTTGTACAGCAGCGTGTTAGACCAGCACACTTTGTTAGAACCTGATCCACTGCCATTTCCAGCCTCCTGGTCCCCTTGATGGCTGGGCTTCGAGATGACCATGTGGGGGTGAGTGTCCCCAGGGGAGCCAGCTTGCATTAACCCGAACATTTCCTCTCTTTGATGTGCCTTTAGCATACTGCAGCAGCTCAGTGGCTCCGGCTATTTTTTTCCTAATGCACAGCAGTGATTTGTTAAAGGAGAATTTATTTAATTCAGGATGAATATAGGCTTTTATGTTAAAAGCCCCAGCTAGTCTTTACCTATAAGTGAGGGAGGGTTATTTGTCTGCTAACGTCAGTGTCAGCTGTGGGCCAGAAGTGCTGTTTTCCGTAAATATCATCTAGAGTTCACATATTATTCAGGGGGAAAGGGGAACAGAAGAGTTTCTTCTTCAGAAAGTTTAAAACAATCAGGTAATGATTCTCCAGCACCACTGTCACTGGTTCAGCAATAGCTGTAATCACAAACAAAACCCAGTATTGATGCTCTTGGCTACCTCTGTGTGATTCTCTGCTGTGGGGTCAAAGGACACTGATTTCAAAAGTTCTGAAGTTCAGGAAATACCACCTTTTATTCTAGTGAAACCCTAAACTTTCCTCAGTTCTGTGTCTGTTGCCACTTCAAAAATAGTTGATACTGCTTGGAGGTCCTCCTGAATTTAGAGATTGCAAAATCTCAGCTACTGGAAGCAATTTTAACACTGCAGTTCTTGAAAAGTACTAATTTCCCCATTTTCTCTTACTGTGCTTATTACAAAGGGTCAAAAACTAATATCTGTCTGCTTACAGTGTAGGCATTAATAGCTAAACTGATGTAGAGTATTTTGATATTTGGGGAACGTTTTCCAGTAGAGCCTTGTTTTGTTTAGGAAACAAGTGTAGTGTGTTGGGGGTTTTTTTATGATTCTTTTGATGTGGGGTGGGAAGTAGAGGAGTGTAGGTGAATGTTTTTTCTGTGTGAATGTCATGGGTAATTTTGGGCAGTCTTAGAATTCCAACAGCAACTCTATTGCCTCAGCTCTGACTTGCATTGTGGACTTGAGACATGCTTTACAAACATGGAAAAGACACAGTTCATATCCCTTCCCTAACCTTGCTCAGTGAGCTCATTTCCTTCAGGATCATTGGACAAAAGGTTTGCTCTAACCTTTCAAAGTTCATTGGTCAAAAACCCCTGACCACAAACCATCTTTCTGTGGCTGTTGGAAACCACCTGCTTCCCAAGAGTGCTCTGGGCCTCTCTGGAGGCTTTGCAGAGTCTGGGAGAATTCATTCAGCTGTCCCTTTTTGCTTCTCATGGATGATAGGAACACTTCTACTCACCAAAACCTCACTATTCTCTCCTCTTAACTTCTGTCCCTTCACAAATAAGCCCTCTACAGCCTACTCTGTGGCTGAAGGACACGTGATCTAAAGAGAGAAACTTGTTCATGTGCATTGCCAGGGTAATGGTGCTAAAATGCAAACCTGCAAGTACACACTGAACTGTTACTTACACAGTGGAAGTGCTTCACTCAAAATACCTGGGGGGGGGGGTTGGGGCAGAGGCAGTAGGCTTTTCATTAATATTCTCAAGTTTTTCACAACTGCTAAGTAAAAATAATTGAAAAAAACCCAAACCAAAATGAATAATTTATAGGCTGAAATAATGAAGATGGAGTGTTTTTTTGACAGGTATGAAGTGCAGTGTTGTGTTACTTTTAACTTCTGCCTACATTTTGGCCTCTCTGAGCAGAGCACAAACATCCTTATCAGCTTATAAAAAGCTGAGGCCTTGCCTCACAAAGTGCAGAAATAAAGCACTGGAAGTGAATCACTACAAAATGCGTATCAAAAACATCATCACTGAGGTAGCAAAACAGCAAATTCTTCCTCCACATCTTACCTGTGGATCCAGCTGCTGTTCAGGAGCAGTATGAGATGTCCTGCCATGGGGGTGGCTTGGCTGGGCACTGCTGTAAATGATACATAATGCAGCAATGAGTACTAAAAGTAACCCCAATAAGGCTGCTGACAAAGAATAAAGCATATGCTCTCCCTATGTGGTTTTTCAAAAATGAATTATGCTATTAAGTGCCAAGAAGAAAATTAGCTATGAGCTTCTAAATTTAAAATGATCCCCTTTTTAATTGTAAAACAGTGGCACTTAACTGCTATTGATCCAACAGAGACACATTAGGGAACAGGGTCACCATAACTGTTAATATTCACTGCTTAGTGAAAGAGCATCAAAGGACATTTTAATGTCACAGACTTTCTTGGGGAGTTTTTAAAGAAAGCTTAAATCGGCCAGCCTATGAATGAAAAGGACATGAGGTAGACAAATGTAGAAACAAATGTGATGGCAATTTTCTGCTAATCAAATAGTAACTCAGAATTGATTTTTAGGCAGAAGTTTATGTGGTATAGATTTCCAAAGATACCGACATTTGGAAATCTCGAGTACTTACTCTTTGTAGACTACAGAAGATGGTTGTCAGGGAGGGAAGGTTTATTTACTGCACTAGCTGACAACAAGTTCTCTGCCACTGCTCTCTGGACCATTCTTATACCATGACTTGAAGATGAGTAAACAGGGACCATCATCTTTTTCAAGAGCTTCCAAGCTTTTTTTAGCAGATACTGCAGTGGAATGACTGGAAATGTCTCAAGTGACCACCCAAGAAGTGAAACTTCATTTCACTGTGCCTGACAAGCAGTGCCCATGAATTTGGCATGCCATGCAGCATTATTCACTATAGTAGTGGCAACACAATCTGTTTCCAGATGCTAATGGAACGTTTTCAATGCTCATCATTTTTGCAAGTAGAAAGTTTGAAGTTGTACTTCTTTTCATTATTCTTCCAGTGGGAGTATGTCCTTGAGAACTTTTGTTGGGATTTGGGTGATACCAGCAGTGCTAATTCTATTTTTTTTGTGCATATCTGGTTCTATCCCAGCCAAATTTTAGGTGTTATTCCAGAAATAAATGCTTTTGTAACCTCTTATTTTGAGTGCTCCAACACAGTCCTTTGATAAATTCCCTGTGGTCAGTTATTTGCAATAGCTTGTTAACTTCCATGTTTAAATTATTGATCTTTCCAGTGTCTTCATCCAATTTTCATAAGAAAAGATTAAGAATACAGGAGTCTTTGAAAAGGCAAATAGTATTTAATTTACCTTTTGAAGAGGGTGGACTGAGAAAATGCTTTCCATTCTGAATGGAAAGGTGATAACGATGCTCTGCTTCTGAAGCAGTTGCTGTGCAGTGTCTCTTCAGACCGTAAACCCCTCAGAGCAGGGGGTGGGGTCACCATCCGTGTGTGTACAGCACCTTGCACAACATAATGGCCTTCCTAACAGAGGGTTAAATGTGGATCAATAATGTTATTTAAGGGAGAGAGAAAAGTCATAGAAAGGAGCAATAATTTGTTCCTGTTTAATAGTCACTGCTTCAGGTATTACTCTGCACTGGAGACTGATGCCTAAATGCACCAACAACTAACCCAGAGCTGAAAATGATTTCACATGATTAGGCAAGCTTCTTCAATTTAAAATAGCATCAAGCAAGGGTAATTGCCATGCACAAGGAGTGGCTTCCTGCCACCCAGGGGTAGCTGGGAGAAATCTTTCTATGTGCAGAGACCTTCAGTGAGAAGTTTGACTGGGGGATGCTTTTCACCTCCAGGATGGAATCTGATAACTAGGCTCTGTACCTCTTTCACTTGTGGGTTATGAGGTCTGTTTGACTCTTGGGATCAGTGCAGCGGCTGGTTTGTGTAGGAACAGATAGTTCTTGTCTGTTGTGAAGACAGTGTGGGTTGTAGGAGCCCTCCTGGGACTTTTCTAATGATCAGTACAGAAAACTGCAGCCTGTCCTGGAGCAGGGAAGTGCATCATTTAATGAAAACGTTGTCGGTTATTAATAGAGTGATGGGAGAAGTGAGGAGGGAGCCGGCCTGGGGGCCTCTGGGTCTTCAGCTAAGTGTTTCTACTCTGCTTCTCTCCTTTTCTTCCCAACCCCTGGAAAAGAGCAGTTACAGTAACCTGAAGGAAGAGATACAATCAAGAGACCGCCTAGAGCAAGAAAAGGTCTCTGTTGTTTTTCACCGAGGTCATTTGTAGTTCACAAAGCAAGGTCAGACAGATGAGACTGCTGCAGGCTCTACATGCAGTCACTATCACTAAAAGTTAAATTCTCCTTTTTTTGTCTTACATGTCTTGCTGTATTTTGTTGGGGGCTGCACGAGTCTTATTACAGAGCATCTTATCAACTGTATTGTCTGTACCAAGCAACTGTGTTTGCCTGACTTCCAGAGCCTTGTTTTGTTAATCATACCCTGTGAAATCTAGTAGTAATTGCACATGAAAGATGGTGTAGGACACTAACCTATAAACCTATAAACATTACAGCTGCTAATTCAGTGAGCCTCCTGACTGATCACTTCTGCAAGTTGGTCTCCTTTTTCTTATTTTTTTTTTTGTCTGGATTTAGTTTTCTTTATTAATGTTCAGTAGGAAAGTGGCAGATTTCCATAAATCCACAGAGAGACTAGTTGCTTTTAGTAGCCCAACTGCATAAGAAATATTTGAGTTGCTCAGAAGGCACAGCTGTCCCAGCTACAGACCCAGGCAGAGGACAGCATTTCTGAAATCAAGATGGGCTTAGGAGCAAACTAATTATTCATTTGTTTGCTGATATATTGGAAAGAAACACTGGCATGTGCATTGATACATATCCATTATATCCAGGTATAGCATGTGTAGATATTAGTTTTCTTAGGAAAACTTTTCTTCCCATTTTGATAAATGTTCCCCAAACTGCAGAGTGAGTTGGTTAGTCCTCTGCCAGCCACCCAAATGTGACAGATTTAAAAACAATAACAAACTGAACTGCTGCTGGATGAACTTCTGGGTGATGAATAGGTTTTGAAATATGTTTCTCCTATTTGGGGTCAGTCCTGCAAGGTGTTAGTAGATGAGGCAGGATTAAAAAAACAAAACCAAACAAAGCCAACCACACTTAACTGATGAGATGCTAACATCTCTCTAAAAATCAGCACCCTGCAAGGCTAAGACCACAGAAATAATAAAAAGGTGTTTGCTCTTTTGTTGAATGCTTTCTTTGCTAAGGAAAGATGAAGAGCATATCTGCATGTGCTTAAAATTAAGCATGTGTTTAACTGTTTTGGTGGACTAGGTGAGTGTTCAGCAGACCTGAGCTTTCTAGGGTCAGATTCTGATGTGTTCCAGTGTTCTCCTTTAAAAGGGACTCCTCAAGGAGTTAGGTACCACTCTGAGTATGACTAAGGATGTTAGAAACTGGCCCATAATGTTGATAAATCATTTTTAACAGATGTTTACCATTAAACTGTATCTAACACACTGCAAATAGTGGAAATACACTGGGCCACAAAGTATGTGGGGGTGATATTCATGTAATGCCAGATTGTGCACACATGTTAGTGAGCACTTACCCACTGGGAAGTCTCCCTGAACTCACTCAGATGAGTAAGGGCTTGCAAGACAGAAGGGTTGCACAATTAAGCCCTCAATAATTTGATTTATAAGCAAACCACCCTGAGAATGCTCCAAGGGGGTCTCTAACAATATCATATATTTTCTTCGTCAAATTGTAATTAAAAACAGTCTTTTGGAATTCTTTTTAAAAATGGGAAAGGAAAAAAAAAAAAGTCCATGGAAGCCCAACACAAGTGATGAAGCTTAAGGGTCAGGGGAAGGCAGAGTGTGAAATATATAAAGGAAACACAATTTGGGGTAAAAGCAGTTGGCAGGAATGATAAATGGTGTCAATTACTATCCTGCTGTCTCTCTCTCGGGTGGGGTTGTGACTTTCCAGATGAAGTGAGTTGAGCTGCTGGAACCACAGACATTCTAGAGAGTATCCTAACACCCTCAGCAGTCCAGGTCAGCAATGGATATGTTCTGCTCAAGGCTAAAGAATCCCTGTTCAAGTTTTGGAGAGCAGGGACACAACCCTACTCAGCGGAAGTCACTCTTGTGAATTAACTTGTGTTCTTGTCAGCTGTAGAGCTTCCCTCAAAGAGAAAGCCTTGGGAAATTGTCAGCTCTCTGGAGCTGACCTCATCACCCTTCTGCTCAGTGTTTTGAATAATACTTAAAATGTCATGGTGTCTTGGTGTGAAATAAAGATAAAAATATAATTGTTTAGTCAGACCTATTCAAACATACACTTGCAACTGTTCTAATACAATATGAAGGAGAATCCTATTCCTAAAATATCTTTAAAGTCTCTATATATTAATTGTAAATACAGTTTAATCAATTCCATAGAATTAACCCTGTATATTTTTAACAGAGGAGGGTAACAGATACTGCAGCTGACTAAAAATATCTGAGTCTAGCAGTATTTACTGTCTATGGGCAGACTGGTAACATAAACATTGCTGCATGCACACACACAAGATGTAGATTGATTAATTCAGAACCTGGGTTGGTCAGCCATTCAGCTGCAGGCACAGATAGGACATGTCCTCAGAATAAGTCTCATACAAAGAACTGTAGATGTTTCAAGTTGAATTATAAATACCTGAAAAATGAACATTTCAGACCATTGTCTGCTACAGCTCAGCACGGGAACTGTAGTTTGTGTGACAGCTGCTCATATATAAAAAATAAAGCACAGAGGCTTTCCCAGTCTCTGTTAAGGGGTGTGCATTTATGTGAGTGTCTGCATGGCAGGATTTGATGTAGAATAAAGGTACACATGGCCCCCAACTGACTGCAGAGTTGTAATCCAGGTGTTGTGCTAACTGCTTTAATTGTGCAGTGTGGTGCATGTGCCCCGGGCTCAGACTGGGGGGGGGAATTGGAAAGAAAACAGTGATCCTCTTGTTGAAAAATGTAATTAGTTTCATAAATATAGTAGTGGACAGAGGGCGGGGGGTGGGGGGAAGAGGTGCCTTTGTTAAGTGTTTACTAACACAGCACTGCAGGTGCTCACATAAGCTGAGTGTTTATTGTCACAGCTAAAGGACAACCATTCAAATTCATACTTGCCAAAATTCCCTCCTGTAAAGGGAGAAGCACACATCTCCTTTCTCACCTTCTTGGCCAGGAAAAAATGCTCTTCCACTTTTTTCCCCAAAGGAATGCACAGATAAGAAATGTGAGTTGATAAGTGGAGAGTCTACCTCCTAGGGAAAAAGCAAAAGGCATTCTTTTTTTTTTTTTCCAAAACAACCCTTCTCAGTGATGGAAATTAGAGACAAAATCAGTGTAAATATGCCATATTTTTCTCCTGGATTGTTCCATTCCTAGAACCCCATTTCCACCAAGGTCTGGGTTACTTTTGTCAGATTTTAAAAGTCTCAACTAGACTTTGCTATGAGACTGTCCAACAGGCTAAAAGATTCCTTACCAGCGATGTTCTCCTGCTGGTTAAAGGATTCATTCCCTGAATTTTGACATTATTTCCAAAGTGCTCTTTGTACCTTGCTCATCACTTTGCCAAGACAGCCACAGTGAGTTTTTCTGAGGGGGGTTCTTGCAGCATCATCTCCTACTGCTCTGACCCTGTTTGCATTTTCCACAGGCTTCAGGATTATAGCAATCAAATTCTGTTTAGCTCTGTTCCAGTACCCAGCTCTGTTCATTTCATCCAAATTCCTATGGCACAGGGGAAGAAGTTTTCAGCAAAACTTCCTTGCAAAAGATTATAGACCCAGGCTGATACTAGCATGTAGTTCATTTGTTTGTGTTGTCAGCTTGTTTGAACTGCAAAACAGAAGTTAAATATCTGAATATTAGTTCCAACATTTTAAACTGTTTCAAAATATTGAGTTCATTTGCCTTTGAGGGGGTTTGTTGTTTTCTTGTGCTGAGTCACTAAAGTACAGAAGTGTTATTTACTTCAAGTGCTGAGCCAGGACACCCAAACCCATCACACTGTGAGGCCTGACAATCAGTGAGTCATTTCCTCACTTAGTTCAAGGTGTAGTCCATGGGAAGTGTATCAAGGTGTTTGATAGGGAGTTGAAGTGGCCACCACTCCAGGTGTTTCAGTAATGGATCAACTTAGTGCATAGAGATGCTAATCTGTCAGCCTGTGATTCTTCAATACATAAAATGCATATCCAGAAAAGCTTGAAGTAGTCCTGATGGAAAAAAAATGAGGAAAATGTTCCATATAATCCTTGGATAACATCCACAGTTTTATACTGCTGAAATAAAATTACTGCAGAATAGTTGCAATGCCCAACTGCAAAACTAAAACTTCACAGAGTGAAGGAAATGCTTGGAGAGCAAATAGCCAGCAGCATTTGGAAGAAAAATTGAAGCCTGTGACTTGTCTTACAGTGTACTTGCTAGTAAAGAGTGGCTTAGCCTACCAGCCAAGCAGGCAAAAACAAAGTGCATTTGTAACAGAAGAAAAAGACCACGTTGTAGATGCCTTGATAGGAGACACAGCTTACATCTGCCTGCAGGATCCAGAAGCTGTGGAATGCCTGAAAAAGGAGGGATATGTTTTGGCAGTTACCTGATCCTGTGTCAGGGGAAGCATTAACACCAGACTTCCATCCCTCACAGATGCAGATTGATGGAAGCAGCATTCTTGTAAACAAATCACAGGGGGCCACCTTGCTGTCCTCTCCAGCCAGGCCCATCTCACAGAGCTGTGTCTGCAGCCAGGCAGGACAGAACCACTGCATTGACATTACAAGCAGCCAAAATTGGCATGTTGCTTCTACTCTTTTTTTCCATGTGCTGGAGTTTACAGCCCTGTTTTATCACAGACATGTGCTGTCAGGAGAGATTCCCTGACAGAAACTTTGCTTATGTAGCATAGGTTTATTTAAAACAATAAATAAATCAGGAGTAGGATGTCAGTGGAACCACAGAATATTACCAGAGAGAATAACATTTCAGAAAACACTTTTAAAGATTTCATGTTTGCCTTTCATATGCTTTCCTTAATTTCTTCTACTCTGTTAATTGCCAGGGCACTTGCTGTCTTGTGACTTGTCATCTTTCAGATGAGCCTGCAGAGAAGCCATGGTGTGGTGTGATGGAATACAGACTTCTGCACTTACATGGCATCTTTGATTCCAACTATCATAAAACAGCTTATCTGTGAGAATTAATTTTAAAATGGAGAAAGACTTTGTTTACTCAAAGCATGTTTACTTATGTCATAGAAGCACCCACATTTTCCATGTAAGAAATTGAACTTACTTCACAAAGCTAATTTTGAAGAACAGTCAGGATTGAGGGACATGAGAAGATGTGAGCAGAAGAGAGAGGTCACTGACAACAGATAACCTCACAACTGGTACTTAATTTTCCCTGAGCATCCAGGTGGAATCTCTCCTTTCACTGCAAGACAGAAGTGGCTTTAAACTCTTCATCCCACATGGACAAATTGAGGTGTGCACCATTAAGATCATAAAGAAATATCAGTGGAGCCAGAGCCTGCTCTGCAAGGTGTGTAGGTATAATTCAAATCACTGATAGTAATCTCCTCTCCCATTTTGATTGTGGGATTCCCCCTGTAAAAGAACCTGTTTTATCTCTGGATCTCAAAGCTGCAGAGTTTGGGGCTGGGAGTAGCAACATAGTCTCTTCAAAGCCAAGAGCAGCACTGTGTGTCTCCCAGTGGAGGAGATAGACCCCTAAAGTATTTGGAACATATTTCTGCTGCATGGACACTGTGGGACCATATGCAAGAGATCCCTCTCCACACTCCTAAAGCAGTGCAGAGAAGAGCAGCAGGGCCAAGAGCTTGCTTGCAGAATATGATCATTTTGTGAATAAGTCCTCATGTCTTTTGGGTGCCTCGGAGTAAGTATGATACCAGCAGAGTGATACAGTTGTGTTCACACTGACACCACCAGAGTGTGACACTGTTGGACGTAATGTGTCTTACCAAGTAGTCTGGTAGGAGTGGTTCTGTCAAGCAAAACAGTGAGGACTGGCATACACCCTGCTCTGGGTTTGAGGGGCTGGTATTGGTTTGGCTGTTTCTAGTCCCCTTAGCAGCTGGAGTGCACTTGTGGCACATATCTTCTGCTTTAGATTCATCCAAGAGGAATGGATCCCTCTAAAGCAGCCCAGACTATTCCACAATTCCAGCCAGAGCACAGTGAGGAGGATTAATCAGAAGCACACTCCTGAAACCCAGTCAAATGCTCATGTCTATGCACTTGGCATCACTCAAAGGTCTTTGGGTGTCACGTCCAAAGCAGCATGGCGTGTGCAGTTAGGGGGATGCCTCTTCCCTCAGTAACTCTCAAATTAGCTGGTTAATTTCAACTGTTCAACATGTGATATTGGGCAGAGATCTGGAGTGCTGTGCTCTTGTTAGTCTGGGAAATGCAAGTGGATGAGTAGGAAAAAAGCCTGCAAAACCCAGTGACCTTTCTGAAGATGAAGACTGAGCCGTACAGTGGTTAAAAAGAGGGAGTTCAGAGGGACAGTAGAACTACCCCAGCAACAGGGACAACTGAGGGCTTAGAGCTCACACCTTCCTAGACACAAAGTGATCACATCTTGAGACACAATACCACAGGCTTCGTGTGATCCATTTTCTCCAAAACAGCTTGCTTATGTGTGCTGCTGTTTCTGTGATTGAGGTGTAAGTTTCCCCAGTCCTCCCAGTTGTAGGCTGGATTTTACATTGCCAAGAAGAGAGAAGTTGTTTCATACAACTTCACTGCAGGTGACAACGTTCAGAGATGAGAATGGCATTAAGGTGTGAAAGGGAACAGCCCACACACGTCTGTTTGTCCTCTGCAGCACAAGAGGCTGCACCTTGAGTACCTACATACAGCTACGGTCCAGTTTTCACCCCCAGCCTTAGCTTTGCTGCTACATTCACCACAATGTACAAAATACTCCAGGATTTTAAGCTTCCACGCTGCTATTTATAAACGTAGTGTGATGCCAGACATGTGCGTAGATCAGCATGACACTTGCAGAAAGCAGTGCTGCTATTTTAGCAGCCCTCTAATGAACAGCGTGGGCGAAGCCACCTAGACATGCTGATTGAGAAATCTGTTGGTGAGGGAGGGCTGTGCTGGTCTGCTTTAAAAGAACCCACAGAACTAAAAAACAAACTAACCAAACAAGCCAACCAACACAGCCCAACAACTATTAGGCTTTTTTTTTTTTCTTTTCACACTTTGTTGCCATTAAGAATAATCTTAAATGGCCCCTTTCTTCCCTGGCAGCCCTCCCTCTTCGCACCCCTCCCCCAGATGTCTTGATTAGTGGCTGTGTGTATGCTGGTCAGATTCTGGGATTAATGATGGCTAATTTGTCTGAGGTTGGTACAGCCTAGCCAGCAGGCTCTCTACCACCAGCTTTTGCTGCCATATGGGTAGAAGCAGCTGTTTCAATTACTTTCTGTGCCCAGATGTGTCAGCCGAGACACCAGCGCTCTGCGGGGTACGCTCAGCCGCTCGGCAGCTAATTGCTTCAATCGCGTGTCGGAGCGTGGTGCTGTGTACTGGAAAAGGGGGGTGAGAACAGCAGAGTGCCAGCTGTCATTACAGCTCACATTGATGGCAGCCTGATAGGCTGTGACTACATTTGCACTTCAACTTTCTGGGAATCTGAATGCATGCAGCGGAGCTGTCTAACGATGGGACTCCTGTCGGCTGATGTGTGTGCATGGATGTGCTTGCGTTGCAGGGCACTGTGGGCTGAGTAATGATAACTATAGAATATATGCTGTGTAATGTCCATATGTAGGCATGTAAAATCCTCTCAGCTGGTGTAAACCAGACGAGCTCCATTAACTTCAGCAGAGTTTCAGACACACCAACTGACCATTTCCTTAGGCTGTGTGCATGAAAACTCTGTTCTGTATAGGGTTGCTTTTGGTTTTGTTTTGTTTTTCTTCTCACTGGCACGAGTATAAATTTGGAATCATTATCTTTTAGTTAATGCAGTTCCACTTTCATAAGGTAAATGTGATAAGAGGATTGGATCCATCCATGTCTGTCTATCAGTGCAAATATCTCATTCTAGGCCTTAGTTGCCACACTCAACAGCTTTGTCTTAGTCCTCTAGTTTTACTTGCAGGATCTTTTCAGTGTCAGTCCCAGCTTGGTCTGCTGCTCATTGTCCCAGGTGGCAGAGCATGTACCAGGACCATCCAAGATATACTTACAAGGAAAAGCATTAACCAGCCCTCCTACACTGATAAACCAGTAGACAGGCATTAGTATAATTTCCTTTTGGGCCCTGCAATTTCCAAGAATTTTCTCATACTGAAATTTAAGTAATTTCCAAAGGATGTCTTTAATAGAGGAATGCAAGGGGACAGTTCCAAAAATCTTTTCCTCCAGCAAGAAAAATGGTTTGCAGAGTTCCACGTCTCTTCTGTTGCCAGCTGTTCCTTCCCATCCTTGTAGAGTGCTTCCTCTTGGGTGTATCAGCAACTCAATGCTTCTAGGGCTCAGCTGGATCAGAGAACTTACTTGTCTTAAAAGGATAATTTTCTTTTAATGTTCAGGGAACTGATCATGATTTAAAATACAGTAATACTAGAGCAAGAGAAGCAAGTGTCCAGGTATACAGGTAGGAATTAACTAAATGCTGAAGGCCAGTATCTTGGCCAAGGATGTTTTAATGTTACAGGTTAACCTAGCATTCCTAGTGCCTGTTCATCACTGATGCTTTGCTCATCTGGGGAGATAAACTAGCCCAGCCAGAACAGTGACTAAGACATGTTCACTTCCTAGACGTACTTACCAGGATTGGGCAAGCATGAACAACAGCCCAGTGGCTGTAGCAAAAGTTCAGCAGAGAAATCAGATGGCTTCCTAGAATCATTTGCAGGATAAATTAAGTCAAGAAGTGGGATTACACCCAGAAGTCCCTCCCACTGTGCTACCAACATTTCTACTTGATTTAAAGTAGCACCTTTTTTTCCCCTCAGTGTGCTTAAGCCCAACCCTGCATATACTCTATTGGTTTAAATTCTTACTTTCATTTATTGTAGTATAATTCCCTGAGTGCACAATCTTTGAGTGTAAATTAAAATCAAGCCTGTGCAGTCTACTAGGTGAGAGCCTTGTAAAAAGGTTAATGGTGCAGTGACTAATGTCAGGAAAATGTTGTGGTCAGCTGTGAAGTGATCAATGAATCCAACTGATATTCAAATTAGTGGGGCTGCTAGAAAGTCAGGGAGGGGGGACAGGGTGGGAGAAAGACTGAGGAAAGAATCTGTTATAAATATACTTCTCACAGAAATTACTACAAGCAAATCTGAAAACAAGTGCAGAGCAAAGCATTTAATGCAATACCATTGGCCATTTTGGGCAAATACTCTGTAATTTGGGATAGTTACTAACATTATCATCATAATCATAATACATGTATTTAGGAAAAATAAACATTTGTTTTGTGCTAATTCTATGGTAATCAGGGTGATTGTACTGTACTTAGCTACTGTTTGTTACCATGGTTATTTCTAGTGGTTCTTGGTTATTAATGTCCTGGAAGATTCAACAGTCTTCAGCATTATTTCAGCTTGCTCTCCTCCAATAGAAACAAGTAGCTGGGGGTTTGGGTTTCTTTATTCTAATGATCTACCACAAGGTTTTATAAACAGAAATAGATTTGTTTCCTGTCAGACAAGCACTAGACACTGGCTTTTTGCTTTGCACCAGTCTAGCAGCATAAAGAGCCTGGACTTGAGTGTCATCTATCCTCACTTTATTTGTAGCAAGCTGTATTTGTAGTGCCAGATGGGTGCAGAGAAGCCTTCCTGTGAGGAGAATCAGTCTTCCCCATGTGTTTTCCATGGTGTCTCATCAAGATGGACAGTGTTCTTGCAAGTGCACTAACGGGTGTCAGGAAGAACAACAGAGAAACACATTTCTTTAATGTATTCTAGAAGCTATTTTTAGTCTTTCAAATGACTTTTTAAAAATCACAGTAGCTCATTGGCACACACCTTCATCCATTTAGCATGATGGACATATTTGGGAATTAAGAGTCAGATTTTACAAGTTACTGCTGCTGATCTGAGATCATGTTGTATTTGTTTGCTCTTTATGAGAGTGACCGGGGCTAACCCAGCCCATGACTGTGGCTGCCTGTCACTTCACAGCCTGTAACCTTCCCCTGAGTCTGCCTTTCACCTTCTAATCCTATTTTCCTGCTCATTTTCTTATAAATTCCTACTTTGCTCTGTAGTTAATGTATTGAGAAAATGTAAATAACAGCACTTGAACAGGTACTGAAAGCAATAAACTTTGAACTGCTTATCATAGCTCTGTATGCAAGTCCACAACAGAAAGATACAGATACATGTTAAAATGTAGGGATCCAAAAAGCTGTTTTTTCCTTTTTTGTTTGTTCGTTTTTTGTTTCTGTAGTACAGTTAAGTTTACAGTTAGTCCCAAATGAACCTTATTTTTGTAGTGTAACACATCAGTGTATCCTGGGAATGTACTGTGCTGTAGGAAAAGACTGATAGGGCTCCAAACGCTTCCAGACAGGAAGGAAAACTTTTATGACAAAACACCTTTATACAGATTTATTCCTGATGTGATGTTCTCAGAACCAGTGTAGTTATTTTTTCAGATAATGGAAAAAATAGGTAAAATCCTGTCCAGTAGGATTGCTAATTGTATCTGCATATTTTATAGGAAGGCTGAGACCTGAACTGGATCCAGTTTGGATTTGAAATGGGAGATGGCAGAGCAGAAAAGCAATGATAATAGGGCAGAGGGAGATGATGGTCAAACCTGCATCTTTTCCCACACAGCCATCAACAGACAATTTCACCTTTTTGTTTTGTTTTCAACTGTGGAGATCTCATTCTGGCATCTGTATTCACCCCCACCTGATGTTTTAATGTGCTCTTCTAAGTATTCAATTGTGGCCAAGACTGTAGAGATGTGTCCAGATGTAGGCATCTGTGAAGGTCCCAGTGCTTTCAGTTGACTGTCAGTACACTGGAAGTGGTAAGTTACAACAATGGAAATAAGATCAAGTGTAAGTCAGAGAGAGCCAAGCCTGTTGTTGGAAAGGCAGAATTTTCAGCTATGGGAAAGAACTATCAAATTCTCTTCACAGATGGAGCCTCAGTGCTGTGTGGGGGAGAGCTTTCAAATCCTATGGACATTGTCTTAACCGAGTTGGAACTCAATAAATGAATTGTCATTTCCTGAAAGAAATGAAAGTCAGAAGTACAAATGAGTTGCCTAAATGTGACAACCTTGAAGCCTAATAAGCAGACAAAAGAGGAGAAAGCTTCCCAGGAATATGCCCTGGGGAGAAGTCAAGAATTATCTAATGTGGATAAATAGGTTAAAAGGATATCCACATCTTGGGTTTTGATAAATTTAGGATTGACAGGTTGAAGGAGGAAGAGGTAGCCCTGAGCAGAAGCTTGTATTTAGGGCAAGATGTCAACTGAGGGGAAAAACAGGCTCAAAGCTGAGGCGTATGATTTAATCAAGGAATCTGACAGACTCACTGAAAACTTCTTAGATAAGACACTGGAAATAAGAGACAATGCAAATACATTCAATTCTCATACTTGGTTTTACATTGGATAACAGAAGTTGAGACTATATTCAAAAACACTTCATATCTTCCTTATGGAGGAGGGTAGGAAATGAAAACATCAAGGGGTATGTTGGTATAGAGGGAAAATTTGTGCCCAGGACGAGCTTCACTGAGTTACTCAAAAAATAGATAGATGGGTCTTCTCTCTGTGGACTTTGTAGCACAGATGAGATTGCATGAGTTTGGCTATGGATTACTAATGCAAGTTGAGCTGTAAAATGAAGCAGGTGATGTCAAACCATGACAGAAACCAGATAGGCCCAGTTGGATTTGGGCATAAATTGTTTTGTGTTCATTGAAGTCTCGTAGCTAGATTTATGGAGGCTAAATGACATGGGAAAGCTTGCACAATGAGGCAGCAGTTAATTCAGGATTAGAATATTTCACGGCTTTATTCCATGTCCCTGTGGCACAGAACATATTTACTTGTGTTCTGCAAGAAATGCCTTTTGATACAGGTCTTTATTCATAAATGCATCCTATTTGGGGATTAAAGAGTTAATACAAAGATTTATTTTGGTTTATAGTTATGCATAAAGCACGGGGAATACAAAATTACTCTCCCATACAACATGAAATTGTGAATTAATGACATTCAGAGTCCAGTTGGTAACATCAGAATGTTTTGGAAAATCAGTTTGGTTGCTTTGCCCAGAGGAGATTTGCCAGGTCCTCAGCAACTGACTGTACAACACACACAAGTTGAACAGGTAAAAATGTAGCCCATGGAATCCTCTTAAAAACAGAAAGGACAGGCTGGCTGAGGGGTTCCTGCAGCCTTTCTGAGCAGGCAGGGAAGGGCAAGGTGAGCATTCTCCAGCTACACAGCAAAATAACATGAGTTTTTCTTCTACATGTTTAGGATCGAGGAGGGAGATTCATTGGTATGGAAGAACTTCCAGAGCTGGCAGGTAACTCACACTGCTCTTTGAATACACTGCTACCCCCAGCACAAGACAGGAGCCATCAGGATAATTGCCTGATACAAAGCTTTTGTTGGGGCAGTAGATTTCTCCTGAACTCTAGCCACGACCAATGAGACGTGGAAATGGTGATTGCTCATTAACTTGTAGAAAACTGGATTCTTCTGTTTCATGCTGCTCTTGTGTCTGAGACATGATACGTTGTTATGCTGGAATTTATAGGCATGGTGGAATCAGCCAGAAAGTTGTATACCTTCCAACATGGATAGTTTAGCCTTCTATCCCCTCATGCTTTCATTTTTCTTTTATTGTAATTTATATCCTCAGGGAAAATTATGCCTAGTGGCTTTGTTCCAGAAAAATGGGGTGCAGCTTAATATGGCAATTTTGGATTTCTCAAAGTTTTGATGCCAATAGCTTGTGTAATGTTGAGGAAATCACTCAGTCTTTCCATGAATAAGAGGGGACATGATAAACAACTGTGCCACAGGGGTGCCATTTAATAGTTAGAGGTGTATCTAAGCATTAGAGTGGAGCTTTTTACCTTCATCAGTCACTTGGGGGGGAAGGAAAAGACTCTACTCATTAATTAAATCCTCCTTTCTTATTAAAAAGCATCTTCTATTTTAGACCATTAAAAAAAATCTAACTTTGAAAATATTAATTTGGCTCTTATTGTACCATGACATGAATTTATTTCCCTTTAAATGAAACGTGGCCTTTCAGTCTGTTGAAATGTGATGCTGGTGGGGCACTGCTACTGAGGCAATTCAGATAAAGATGAGATGTAGCTGCTATTTTGGATCCCAAATTCTGCAATCAGAAGAAAGGTGTTCAGATGAATGGAGTAGTGCCCCAGAAGTGGCTGTGTGATGTGACTGTTTATTGCCATTATTCATGCTGGCATGTTCTGTGCAAGCTGTAGCACACAGCGTGCTGATCAAATGGATGGGAAAGGTTTGGGGTATTTCAATCCAAGTGATAAGAGCAGATTAAATTAAAATCAGAAACAGACTCTGTAGATCTTTGTAGGCCAGAGGAGGGGAAGGGTTAGAATTAATGCTCAAGAAACAAGCCTTTTTAATTGACTTTTCTGGATAAAGCTTTCTGGTTTGAGGAGTTTCCCACAGCTTGATGTCCATTTCCAAATTGGTTTCTTGTCTTTTGCTTGGTTGGGTTTTTTTCTCTCACTACATCTGTAAAACATAGCTGTGCCATATTGTTTTATCTCCCAGGGAAGATATCCTTTCTACTAGATGTAACCCTACCTCTCTCCAAATGACTTCAGAGTTCAAATTCCTGGAGGTGTAGTGGATATATGGCAATCCAGGCCATAATTTACAATAAACCATTTTCTGACACCAGTTCCATGACTTAATGCTGGAAGCATGTTGTTGGAGAGGCTGCCCTACACTGCCATAGTGAGGGAGACTAACTGTGTCATGCTAATTATTTTATTATTTATCCTGGTGTGGTTGTTTCTTATGCTGCCCCAGACACTTTCTCCATTTGTGTTCCTGCCCAGACATGTTTTCTGATATCCCTCCTGGAATAGGCAGATGTTCCTAATGGACAAAAAATGTCAGTCTTTGCAGCATACACTGGCTAGTTTTAATACCCTTAAATACTGAGGAGCCTTTTCATCTCTCTAGAACAGGGTTCAAATGTATTGGAACAATAGGGCACAAACAGGGCACAAAGTATTAAGGAAAATGAGCAAAACTAGATAAGAAAACCCCTATCTTCATGTTATTCTATATCAAAAAATGGTTGGTCAAGAATGTTTTGTATATTTATTTTTTTTTCTGTATTTTGGGGTGGAGCAGTTGCTTATTTTCACACAAAAATTAGTGATTGAAGATGATGTCAGTCAACTGTATTGAAGGAGACTGCAAAATTAGCAAATATTTTCAGATCAAGAGAAGTAAAGCTGTGCAAAGTGCCAATGTTTGGCCTGCCTGACCCTGCCTGTGTTCTCATGGAACTGCAAGTTTGGGACATTTCTGGTCTTTAGTCTTTTTGCTCTGTCTTCTCTTGTAATTTTTGGATAGGTTCCATAACTATCCTGTGGTTCATCTGCATTTATCAAGAGTGTATTGATGCTGGGGCAAGTGGTTTACTTCACTAGTATGTGTGAAGTCCCACCTGTTGTAAGATTTAATCCAGGGATGCCCTGGAAGTGCTACCCACAGCTATGAAATATGGCCATGTAACCATCTTAAACTATCTGCTTGGGCAATTGATTAACCATAAAATACCAGTAAGAATTCTCCTCTCCTGTTTGCTAACAGGCATCTTTTGCCAGAGATTAGAACTGCAAGAACAAGGTCAAGGAAGGACCCTGTACAGATGAAACTCACATTTTCTGTGTGCTATTCTAATATACATCTACTGTGCAGCAGATATTTTTGTGTGGGAGAATATATATTTTTTTTTTAAGTATATTTTACACATGGCATTTTATTACAATTGCTTAACATGAACAGACCCCTCTCAGGAGATGTCTTTTGGCAAAGTGAAAAAGCCCTGTTCTAGCATTACAAAATCCCTGCAGAGAAATTTGAAATATATGTCCCTTTCAGTGTTTTGACAGACTACAACTGAATTACCATGAATGAAAGAAATCTTGGGGGTAGAAACTGCAGGGGAGGGAACTACTTTCACTTCAGGGACATATTCTATACAAGCCTGTGCCTGATGATACTCAGCTTCATTTCGGTGTTCATCATTGCTAATCCTCACTACAAATGAATATCTGCACTTTTAAACAATCAGAGGTTAAAGACAACCCAGCCATTCATATGATCTCATTACATGATGCTGATTGCAGTACATCAGAGTTATAAATAACCTTAGTTCATAAAGTTGGATTTCCAGTAAATGAGTTCCTTTTCAAAGGTTAAATATTTATGTCCTTATTTTGTGTCTGAAACAGTCTATTGTTATGAATATGCACTAACTAATGAACCAGCACAGCCATCCTCAAAATGATAAATAGAAGGTTTGAGTTGGTAGACTGGCTCCAAAGCTACTCCTTGCTTCAGCTGCTCCTCACTGCTCCTGTGTGGATCCTCAAAGCAGACCAATGTCATGGTAAAGACTTGAAACCATTCGTTTTATAAGGTCAGGCAATTGAGTGTGCAAAACAGTAGTAGTAATAATAGTGATATCCTTTATCTGCTTTCCTTCTGATCAGCTCAAAGAGCCAATCCAGTTGCCCCCAAAGGGTGGTAAATAGAATGAATCCTTCCAGCCCTTTTTAGTTCATAGTCTAGAGACAGGTGTTTTGCACTCCAGAAAGGGTAGGTGGGAGATCCTGTGTTGTCATTCTTTTATCCACCAGTTAGCACCAGTTTTGTTCCAGCAGTCATCAGTTCATTGATTTCTGCACTTGTGTCTCCCATTTGCCCAACACAGTTCTCTGAGATCTCAGAGTGCTTTCTGTTTAAAAGAAATCAGTATAGAACAAGTTAAATTGAACATTAATTATCCTGAACAATATAAAAACTTGAGGCCTTTTCTGTAAGAGGAGTACCCTGTCACATATTTTCCTGTAAGAAGATACAGGGGAATTTTTTTAAATGCTGATTTCTAATTCAAAAATGTATAAAATAATACTTGCAAAACTCAACAGGAAAACATCTTGTAATAAAGTAGAAAAGCATTGCTATTCAAAAGTATTTTTTTTGTCTTGTAGTTTATTTTTTTTAAGCAGTTTAGTAATGGATGGTTAAGGTCTCTGTCATATTTATGCTTGAAAGGCAAGTCTCACTATTCATGACATGTCAAACTCGAGGAGCCTGTCTCTGAAAGCACAGAGAGTTTAAATCCCCAGCAAACACAGGCTTCCCTAAACCCATCCAGCTGTTTTCCAAGGTCACTGATGCTTTCTGCAGGTTAGACTCCAAGATCAGGGGTTTTTCAGTATCTCTCACTTGTAAACTTCCAGCCATCCTGTCATCTCTGCATCTCTTTAAATTCAAGGAGGAAAACCATGGTGAAACTTTCAGTCACTCTGATTTTTCACTCATGTGCCTTGTACCCCAAAAGCTACTGCTGCTGCAGTGCAGAATAAAGACTGTTGCAGCTAGGGCAATGCCTTTATATATATTTATATATACACACACTGTATGGGCAGACACAAGTGCCTGTTATGGGTGTAAAAATAGTTTACTAAAGCATAGATATGAACTGACCCTTCCTGTCAGAAACCCCTGATTTGGAAGGGAATTTGTGTCTGGAGGTATTAATGCTGCATCGACGTGAGCTGGTGGAGTGACCTTCTCAGTGTTTCAAGCTGCCTTCTCCCTCAAAGATCCTCTAGGTCTTCACTTAACCACTTCAAGAAGATCCCATTCAGCCTTTTAGGAGTAGTCTGCAGAGATGTGAAATAGGTGGGGGGTTTTTTTGTTGTTTTTTTTTTTTTCTGAGACTCCTTAGTACCCAAGTAAGGCCTGCAGTAAAAAGAAACACTGTAATGACATGTCACCCTGGCTCTAGAAAAGTGTGGAAGAGTGCAAAGATGTTGCCAAAACTTACTTTTCCTATAGGAGCAGTAAATATGTGAAATGATGTACCCAGGTGGTGCTAGAAGGATGGCATGTCCCAGACTCCAGAGAAGGGAGAAAAACCCAATAATAATCATTGTCAGTCCTGGAAACAATATTCATCCCTAAGCCTGCTGCTAGAGCCTCTGGGTAACAACTCTGCAGTGATGCAAGCTTTGAATCCCCTTCCCCTCTGCTACAGAATTATAGATTGCTGAGCCAGGAGAGATTATTACAATTATCTACCTAGCATGAGGTGGCAATTTCATCAAATTGTGGAATTCACTAGACCAAGGCCATAACGTCGTTCCAGGAAGACATCCAATCTCAATGTCAATTGCACGGGACAAAAATCATTCCTGTGGGCAGGGGATAAGAAAAGTAGCAGTCGTATAGTTGGTGTGGGACTGACCCACAGGCTTTCCATCTCCTTCAGAAAAATAGTAATCCATATTGAAATTTTTTTTTAAGGGACTATTCATTACTTTTTTTCTCGAGTCTGAAAATTATGGATGACTAATGGTCTCCCAGTTGCCCTTCACAATCATGATACAGCCAAAGAAGTTAATAAGCCACCTCTGTAGCCCCCCTCCCTTCTCTGTACAGACATTTTTTACCACATGGGTGAGCACAAAGAAATAATCAGATAGGAGATTTTTCTTCTAAATTAGGCCTCTTGTTTGTAAACTGAAAGAGTGCTAATGCAGTTCAAACTCAGCTGTGTACCACATACGCACACTCGGCCCAGGAGTATTATAAAGAGTGGGAGAATAGGAGGTTTTGTTCTATTCTTCAGTCTCTTTCTATATGAGAGGGCCATTCATTCAATCCCTATGCTTCTCTCTCTCTCTCTCTATTTCTCTCCATAATGCCAGCATTAGCTGCAAGCTGCTAGCTGTAAAAGTGCTTTGATGTTGACCTCTCACTGCCATTGACAGACCCTCATTGGTGGGTGAGTAGCAGAGCAATAAGGGCATGTGTGGGAGAAAAGAGGATGAAAGCCTGGACAGCTAGGAAGGGATAATATGAACAGATTCCTGCCTGTTCACTTAGTTTCTTTTTTTTTTTTTAACTGGGTCTTCTGATTACAGAGGTTACGAACCAGTAAAACTTCAGAAATGACCACTGAAAGCCTGCTGTACATGAAGAATCAGATAATTGTTCCAGCTCTTGCCTTGTACAATTAAATCAAGCTATGAACTAGGCAAGAACGCATAGGGGAGTTGAAAACATTTTCCTGTTGAAGGCAATGAAATAGTGGGGTTTTGTCTGATCCATACTGTAATATTACCAGGGCAAGTAGCATGGAAATGGCGTGGGGGTAGGGGACACACAGGGGAGAGTTGCCTACTAATGATGGTGATTATTTTGTTTCTCATCTTGTGCCAAAACTGAGAGCGTAAGTCTTGGACTTGAAAAGGCTCAAAACGACAAGGTGCACTAGGAGGGCAAAAGAACTGAGAAGGTTTCTGCCCCAGGGAGCACGTGTGTGCAGACACATGGATGTGTGCACATGAAAAGCTGCCCACTGCTCCCCACAGTGTTCTTGCATATAGTAAAAGTGCTCTTCTGGCCAGATCACCGTGGGGCCCCTGGCCCAAAAGCAGCTTTGCACCCTCCAAAGAGAGCCTGGAAGGCTGAGGGTAGGATGAGGAGCATGGGCCAGCTGTGTTGTGAAAGCAGAGTGAGCTAAGCTGGGAAAGGCAGGAAAGCATTACTGCTGCCAGTGCCCTATTGAGGCTGGATGTCTCCAGCCACTTCACCTCTGCACTCCCCCTTCACCTCCATGAAAGCTCTGCTTGTCATACTAATAATTAAACCCTAAGGCTCTAACTTGAAATGGCCAAAAGGCTCTGCCAGGCCAACTGAGGGAATAGGAGGGAGGCCAAGTTCACACAAATTTGTATTAGAAACATTGTTTTTAGTTGTGATCTGAAGGACCAACTTGCACCATAAAGCTGCAGTGCCCAATAGTTCTCACTGCCCATGCTCTCTGGAGCAGCATCTGATCTCTGGGACACAAAGAACTCTGTTCTACCTTCACTCAGACCCTGCACCAGCTCCCTGTTGGCAGCATTAGGCCATCAGAGCTGCCTTCCTATTAGAGAGGAGGTGTAGATCATGGATTCAAACCTGTGCCACCTGCAGCACACGTGATGTGGCACTGGCTGGAACAAAGTGAATCAGTTGTTGGAAAACAGGGGAATGGGTGAACAAGGTGCCCATGTTACAGACTGGCATGTGGTAGGATTCATTAGCAATACTCTCTTACAAGCACTTGAGTAAGAAAGTAGCCATCACTTATCATCAGGATTGGATTTCTTCTTTAAAAATTACATGGAATTGAGCACACACTAGGTGCAGAGTCTCTTCACACATTAATCTACTAGAAAGAAAGAAATCTTGCACTGAATGATTAAAAATATACACGTTTTGGAGGGGACAAACTTCCATAGCACTTTCTGCCTTCCCGTCTGCGTTTGCTATGAGAGAACTAATTCTCCAGTCAATTTCACAGATGGTTTCCTGCCATTATTATACAATTCTATTTATTTGATAATAATTTTATAGGACTTTTCCAGAGGGATTTGGAGCTACATGTTCAGCTTGTAGCAGTTTTTAAAAGGTGTGTGAATACTGCACCCGGTCAAAACTTCTTTCCCTAAACTTTTTACATAGAAAATGCATTTTCAATTCCAGCAAGGAATCTTGCCAGAAGTGTCTTGGTTAAAGTTTTTCAATACATTTATCTCTGTGTAAGGGGAACTGTATATAACCCTCTCCGTTCTGTCACTTTACCTTTTGCTCTTTTCAACTGATTTGAAATAAAGACTATTTTCCCCTTTCTAACAAGAAATGTAACAGAACTTCTCTAGTTCTTCAAAAAGGTACCATTTTTTAACTTGAAAGCAGAATGTAGCATATATTTTAAATGTCATATTTATTTTTACTTTTTTAAGTTAGCCATGATGAACTTAAAGACTGGGTCAAAAACTGCAGAAAACTGGGTTTTGTGCGAGTTGAAATTCCACCCTAAAGAGAGTCTTTCTAGCCCATTTCCATTCTTTTTCTAGGAAAGAACTCTTCTGGCATCAGCTGCTTATTGATAAATATTTTCCCTGAAACTGTTTTGAAAACAGCCCAGTCTCTGGTAGTGCCCTGTGTTGAAAAGCTACCTACAAGCCCTTGCTATCTGGTGGCACTCCCCTGAGCACAGCATCATTAAGGCAAACAAGGATTGTTTGGTCCTTAAGGAAAACAGGTCTTCATGGGGAACAAGCTCTGTTCCCCAGTTCCAAAGAGAGGGTGTTTGAATCTGGATGAAGCTTCTTGAGAGCTGATGTTACAGAAGCCTGTGGAGCTCCTGCTCCATGACTGCTAAAAAGGTCCCTTCTCTAGCATTTTCAATTCATGAAGCCTTAGGGGATCTGGATAGGCAGTGGAGTCTCCATTCAAAAGGATTAAAGAGACATCTTTGCCAGAGGTATGGCAGCTGTTTTGGTAGGTGCTTTGTATTCTGCCTGTCTGTGGACTGCTAGAATGCTTACTGTTCCCTGATGTATCATTTCACTCCAGTGAAAATCACAAGCGATAACTCAGGAGGCAGTAAAATTACAGGGGTCAGAGAGTAGCCCCAGTATGCTTGAAATTAGGTCACCAACCTCACTCAGCTGGCCCTCTTGCTGATAACTCCCCTTTTCTCCTCTCCCCAGTTCACTCTGTGCCTCAATTACTTGGGGAAAAAAAAAGGGAAGAGAGACAACTCTCCTGGCCCTATAAAAACACGTGCACTTGGCCAGCTCTGGCAATGGACAGTGCTGGAGTAAGGGACAACACGTTGTCCACTTGCCTTTGGTGTGCCTTGGCCGTGTGTCTGGCACTGCTGGTGATTCCCTTTGCTCCTGTCACGGAGTCTTCCTGGGCTGTGCAGAAGAGAGCCCTGCCTGAGAGCAAGCTCAGATAAGAAATGTGTGATTGTCAGCAGAAGTGGCTGTGTTATTGACTCCCAAATGGTTTGATGAAGCATGACAACAGCAGTACTCTGCAATTTTATAGTAGAAACCGAGCGTGAAAAACAAGGGAGTGAGGGAGAGAAAAGGGATGTGGATGCACAAACCAGGAAGTTTTCAAGTCCTGCTCTTCTGGTGCTCATGGATGAGCTGGGAGTGTTGGAATGTACTCGGTCAGGCTTTCACATGCAAGTTTTCTCCCAAGACCATCAGTGACATTTATAGGAACTCAGAATATTGCAGGGATATTTGCTTGATAATCATTTTTGTTCCTTTGATTTTTTCCTACTCGCTGTAGGAAGTTCAGGACTCTTAACTGAAAGGTGCTGGGTGACTACTTGAAGCACCCATTGAGTATTTCTAGTTTCCAAATTAACTGGTAACCAGTTACTTAGTTGATTTCTTGTTTGATGAATGCTCTCTGTGTACATTTTTTCTGATACTCAGTCTTATGTTTGGGTTTATCTAGCTTTAATTTTTGCTGATTTTTTTTTTTTTATAATAATTCCCTGAAAACACTAATCTGGACTTCTTTAGTTCTGATAAATTGAAGTACAGGTAGATACCTGTTGCACCAGGTGCTACTGCTCTGGGTGCCTTTCTTCCTCTTTCAGAAGTCAGTACTCTCCACTCTTCAGTGAGATAAGCCTCCCCAAAATGTTGGAGGGTGTGAGCCATTCTGCCTGTTCCTCCTCACTCCAGACATCCTTCTTCCTGCTAGCTCTCCACAGAAGGAGCTCAGAGATCACTGTGCTTTGCTTGTAAGCTGGAGACAGTCTCCCTTCCTGGCAGTGGAGGGAAGAGCTGTCAGACATCAGAAAGGCGATGAATGCAGTTCAGTTGCCTGCTCGGTAGGATGAGGACAAGGAGCTGAGGCAAGCAGCCCCAGATGAGGCAGTTGTGTGAGTCACGAGAAGAGAGGCGCTCGGCGCTTCTCGGGAGCGTTTTCCAGTTGTCGAGTGGGAGCTGAGCACTCCCAGTAGCTCGTAAGTAAAACTCCCAGAACGTACTGAGCTCAGGTAGTGAATGGACAGCCATGAGGAGGCCAAGACCCTGTGCTTCCTTCTGAGGTGTACTCGTCTCACCCAGGGAGCAGGAAAGCTTTCTTGCAGTAGATGCTACTATGCAGAGCTCCTCGGGGCAGGTTTGTTCCCTCGACTTTTAATATTCTAGTTTTTTTCCTCTGTTTGTGCTAGAAAAGATGACCTGGGTTTCATTTTATAAAAATAATAAAGCCAGCAAAGGTTAAACTCGGATTTGGCCTCTTAGCTTTGCCAAAGACAGCAACAGCCATTTCCAGAGACCAGCCCCAAGCTCTGTTAGCTGCTGCAAGGCCTGCAGGAGGGGAGTGTTGCTCCCAACCCGTGGTGCAGACAGAGAAAGATGGATTTTTAAATTATCTACCTTTGCTTTGCAACGTGAACATCTCAGGGCAATTATCCTGAGATAATGCCTACAAATTGCTGAAGACTTTGAGTTTATAATTGCTCATGTTCATTTAAGGTTCCCAGCAGACTAGCCCAGGAAAATCACTGCCAGTCAAGCCAAGGTTGATAGTATACGGTAACTGAGTTTTTCTTAGAAGACAGACAAGCAAATCAGTTTTCTTTAAGAGCAATAATTCTAACTAATTGTTTGGTTTCATTGTGTTTCCATAGCAGGAGCTGTAGTGCTTGGCAAGGCAGAACAGTGACACTTCCCTTCCCAGACACATCCACGTAAATGGGCAAATTGAATTCCACTGCATGAGGTTATTCCCGTGCAGCTCTCTGCAGCATATCCCCACATCTCCTCATTTACACACCAGTAGCCATTCCAGCTACCTCAGAAAGTGAATCAAGAATTTACAGTGAGATAATGTTATCAAGTCCATGCAGAGAGAAATAACTGTAGCTGCCTGCCATGTTTGTAATTAAACAACATTTCTTAATGGAATATTTGGCCAAGGTTTCAAATCAGCAAGAGCACTGCTAATACAGAGCACTGTTTCAAAGCAAGAATGCATTCATATATTCAGGTCATTTGACTACATTTATATGTACTTATTGCCTAGTTATAGATTTACATGCTTGTTTGTATATATCTACCTATACTTTATGTATCCTTAACTTCTCACTAGTTTTGTTGTGGAGCTCTGGTAGTGTTCTTATCACAGATATCCTCTGCTGGCCCCAGGCATCCATTAGACAACAGAAGATAAATTTCATCATTATTTGCTAAGCACAAGCAGCATTGGCCAGCTTAGGTGTCTAAACTCCAGCAGTGTAAAATCTCCCCTTCTGTCCCTCCAACTGTTGCCATTAGAGCAGCTGAATAACTGATTTTTCTCATCCACTAACTAAGATTAAAATGAAAATTATAAAATAGGACTTAGCTGACATTTCCAACAAGAATCAATTCTCCCCCATCAAAGTGTATTGGATTATAAAAAATATTTTGCCTGACGTATATCAAAAAGGCTTGGGTTGTTTTCATGTTATTTTTTAATATGCTTCAACAATATTTGGACTGAAAATACTGTCTGAAGAGAAATAGCAGAGTATACAGTTAAAAATGTGTAAAGTGTGAGTCTAGACTTCTCAGAATATTTTTGCATTGTTTTGGCCTTACTTATTAGAGTTTAGAGATAACAGTGGTCAGTTTGAAGCTAGATTTTTTTTCAGTGAAGAAACTCATTTCCTGCAAAATTCCATCTAGGAGTGAGAAGAAAGTACCATGCCCTGCCCCAGTGCTGAGAATGTCATCAGTACCCTGTTTAACAGTAGCAGCTGTTAAATTATTCTATTTGTAGTGGCTTTTTGTAATGCTCAGTGGGGAAAGTTTGTTTGGAACTTGTGCCTTTATGAAGCTGAGGATGCTTTCTTGTTTGTCTCCTCCTGTGATGGCTCCTGGTGGTTTTGTTTTCTGTTTAGTTTTTTCTGACCTTTTGCAAACTCTGCTCATTATTTATTTATTTATTAATCATCCTGTTGTACATGAAATGGGTAGAGCTAAAAAAAAAACAACAGAGGTCAGAGGGACAAGAAAGTTTTCTGTCACTATAGTTTTGTTTTGGTATATAAAGCACAGAGATTTCAGGCCCAGATACTGTCTGGTTGGTTTACAGTTTTACTCATATTTCCTTTCTCATGAAAATAAGTCTATAAAATCCAAACCATTTCCAGTGTGCTGTATGGGTACCAATAGCTGATTTACATCATTAAAAAAGCAAATCTATGAGTTTTAGTAAATTATTAAGATCTTTTCAAAGCAAACCAAAGAGTGTATGGTACTGCTGACAAGCAGGCTCTTAGAATGAGAAATAAATCAATTGCTTCCTGCACAGGTCTCAGCTGAAAGAGTAGGATCTTTCCCTGAAATGGTTCAGGATATGACATACACATGAACTAAACTTTTAATTATTTTTTTGAGGTGCTAACTGGACTCTTAACTCCAAAAGGTGGTTCTTGGGTTGTAAAATGCCCTTTTGGATGGCAGTGTGATGCCCCTCCCCATCTTCCTGGGTCTTAAAGGATTGACACAAAATACAGCTTGTAAATCTTAGAACACTGTCTGGAATATCAAACCTGCTTTGCTGCCCCATGGCCACCATGTTCTGTTCTGTTGTATTCTGAGTGTCAGATTCTGATCAGGTTCTGTTTTAAAACCATCTGTGTGTGTTGTAGAATTTAGGTTTGGGATTTTTTCCCCTCCATTACACTCAATGGAAGGTTGTTTCAGGAATATTTACTCCCATGGTCAGAAATGTTTGTAATTCCTATATTATGTGAACTCAAAGCTGGTTTGTAGCCATTTCTTCATGGGTCAGCCCTACTTGTATAGCTGGTACAGTTCCTGATTTCTCTGTGTCCCTTTAAGCCATCATTTTAGACTGAACAAGCAAACTCTTTTCCTTTCCTCTCAGAAATCCTCCAGTTCCTTGATCATTGTAGTGATGGGACTCTCACAATAGCCCTCTTTGCACCCTCTGCTCCAATTTGCATGCATCCTTCTTGAGCATGGGTAACTAGAATTTATCCTGTATTTCAGATAATGTCTCACCAATGCTTTGTGAGGTAGCATTAATATTTTCCTCTTGTTATTAGCACTATTACAGGTGATGAATCCTAGGATTGCATCTGCCTTTTCAGTTGCATTATATTATGGCACATATTTATCCTGTAATCAACTAGCAAACCCAGGTCTTTCTCTTCCTTTGTCATTCCCAACAGCTTCTAGCAGAAATTCTCATTATTAGTCCTTTAGTGCATGACCTTGCATTTTGTACTGTTCAATTTCATCCCATTTCTATTACTTCTGTCCTCAAGGTCATCCAATTCTTCCTGGATGATATTGCCATTTTCGTTTGTGTTGGGGGTGCCTCCCAACTTTGTACAATCTGCAAATTTCATTTGAACACACTTACTTTTTGTGCCAAGTTTATTAATGAACCATTACACGAGATCAGTCCAAAGAGTGATCTTTGAGGAACTCCCATAATATCTTCCCTCAGGGCCCATGGTTCCCCCAGCAGCACAGTACATCTTCACTCCCCTGCCACCAGCCCAGACCTTGGATTTCCAACTAAGTCTCTGTTTTCCCCACAGTGTAGTTCCCAAGTGGTACCTGCTGAAATACTTTAATGAAGACTGGATACATTTTAAGAATTATAATTTTTTAAATTATTTTTTTATTAAAAAAAAACAACCCAACCCTAAGGCTAGTCTGGCACAATCTACCTTCAGGAAACTGATCCTGTGAAAGTTTGCTCTTTACTCCATTTGACTCCTTCAGATTTCTTCTAAAATCTACTAAGCAATTAAGGACTGACTGACAGGTCTCCCCTGTATCCCCTTTATCTCCTCTAAGGAGAAAATGATACTACAAGGTACAAGAAGTAGCTACAAAAGGAGTTTGTACTGCTGTTCCTCCCCATGTTAGAGTGCTCCCCTTGGCAAGCTCTGTGACCTACTGACAGTTGCTGCTGAAGCTACAATTTCATGTCTTCATTCCTACCTACAGATCACCCCCTTGCCTGGCCAAAATGCACTGAAGATCTCTATTTCTTGCATTACGTGGAATATATGGAATTTCTCCCAGGCTACAGAATTTTGCTGCCAATCCCCAGGGTGTTTTATCATGACCAAAACCACCAGGCTGTTAGGGTGATCTGTGTTTCCAGCACTCTGCTCCCCGAAACATCTCTGTTCGTACGCTTGGCATTGTAATACAGCCTGGGACTGCTGCATTGAGCTTATCTGTGCCTTATGCCAGAGAGCTGCTTCTCATCTTCTTTCATGGATGGTAGCAGAGTGGTTTAAATCAAAGCATTTGACTTTGAACCTCTCTTGAGCTGGCCTTCAGGCAAGTTCTCTCTGATCAAAGAGGGAAGCATACCAGGGTCCAGGTATTAAGGCTGAATAATTGGTTCAGACTAAAATAAGAACTGTCCCAAGCCTCTGCTGAAAAAGTTTTTTAAAAGTAAAAGGTAACTTTTTGGCTCTTGATATACTTCTGTGATTTCTGAGGGAACTCCACTGCAGAGATTTTCTTAATGCTGTATCTGACCATGTTTGTGTGGGAAACTGGTCAAATTTCCCAGCCAAAGCTGATGAGATTACATGAGAAACGGTTAGAATTTTCGGGGTCCTGAAGCAGAGTGGCTTTTTGAGTGGCAAAAGGTAGGATAATACCAGAATAGCACGATATAATTGAAGTGGCTTTGAAAGATCCTGACTTCTCCTGCAGTGCAGGATTCCCCATTTCTCTGAAGCAATGCACACAGTATTTCCCCAGCACATCCAGCCCTGGCTTTCCTGCAGATAGCACAGCCCCTTCCAACTGGGGGGGAGAAAAACAAACCAACAACCAGGCGATCACAAGTAATTTACCAGACGAACCAGGATGCCTGTAGCATCCCAAGCAGCCTGAGCCTGTCTGCCTCTGTTTAGGATAAATACTGAAACTGCACCTCTGTGAACTCTCCTGCCTTTGCCCATCAGTAATGTGTATATAAAAAGTCTCTGCCTGGGGATCAGCTAACGGGATTATTCACAGACACAAAATGAAGCTGGCCCGATCCTGACGTCCTCTGCCACCCTCCCTGCAGCCTGCTGAGAGGGGCAGGATCAGGCTCCAGGTCTTCATAATTTTGGCAGCCTTTGAGCAATGTGGAGGGAACCTGTGAGGGGGGCAGCAGTGGAAATAGGCTCCCATTTTTGTTGTTGTTCTATTAAAAATGAAAACCAACTTTTCAGTCCTGAAGGAAACCCTGGCGAAGTGGTGAGGCTTTTGTCTCTTGCCATAATGCCACTGGGCTTTGGATTGACCTGCGTGATACAGTGACACTGTGTGGTTTGAATTTTTACATACAGCTGCATAAAGCAATTCTCATGTAAATGTTGGAGGTAAATAAGCCTGCTGTTGGTCTGCTGCATGGACACATATGCTCAAACCATTAGGCTCAAAAGGAGATTAGAATTAACCCACCCGTCTCTCACTGGCTCACTCTTTCCCTCCCCACCACCCAGCTCTTACAAGAGACTAAACCACCTCACTATTGGAACGAATGGCAGCAGAGTAAGGCTGACAGAAGAAGAAAATTGTTGTATCCCCTCCCTCCCCCTGCTTTCCACACCCACAGAGTGTCTGCTCAAAGCGCTGGGAATTTAGACAAGGCCACGAGCTGATCACCGTGGCATGGGCAGGCAGGTTGGAGGTGATGCTCTCTCCTTACCCCCTCAACCTTTAAATTGCACAGGACTGAGCTGAACCCCTTTGGCCCCCACTGGGGCAGCAGGAGGGCTCAGATCCTGCCATATCGTGCCTTGTGTGTGTTTTCTTTTGCCCTGGATAGCTCCCTTACCTCTTACCGGGTGGAGAAATCTTTTGGAGCCAAAGGAGCTGAAAAGTCCTGTGGAAGCACCTGACGCTGGGACGTATTCAGGTGCTTCTGCCAGGCTTGAGTGGGCAAGGTGTCAGCCAGCAGCAGGCAGTGGCCACTGGCTACCATCCTCTCTGGACCTGACATCTAGATGGCTTTGCTTTCCAGCTAAGGAAGGGTTTTCTGGCCCGTTCTGCCCAGGCAGGAGAGAAACAAAGCGTGAGCGCGCACGCCCGTGCACAGAGCTGTGCTCAGGGGGGCCGAGCAGGCTAAAGGGAACCTGGCCCAGGGTTGTTTGTTTATGCGAACTTTAAATAATTCATTTTTGTCCCTATTGAGCTCATCACAGCGTGACAAAAATAAACGTGTCTTCTTGGCCTATTGTTTGGAGCTGAGGATTGTCAAGCGAGAGGAAAATATTACAGTGACTGAGGGAGATACACGCAAGAGGGTGACCTTTAACTGCAGTACCTATAACCAGTCTCATCAAATTAAAGCACTGTATATTTTCCTTAATAATCTCTGATTAGGCTCGGGCTATGAGCGGACACGAACGCCCGCCATTGCTATGCAGCGGGAGGCCTGCTAAGCACCAGCCGAGCGCTGGGGAATAAGTGAGCAAAATGCTTTAATTTGATAGGGTTAGAATCCTGCAGGCTCCAGGGTGAGAAGTCACCAACAGCCCCGCTCGCCCTGAATATGCAGAAATAAAAAAGTAAATTGCTTACATCTGCTGCAGGCAGGAGGGAAAATGATCTGATTGGCCAGGCCGAGGGCTCTCCATCTCTTTTGGGTTAGAAAGAGGGGTTTGGAGCATCAAAAGCTCGTAATTGGAGTAATTCTGAATTAATGGACATACACACACGCGCACGCACAAGCACACACCATTTTGAAGCAGCTGGTCACAGGATGCACATGCTCAGGAATGTTTGGGGATCGTAACAAACGCCGTTCAAAATGTCCTTTATTCCTAATATTATTGACATTTGGATTTCGTGACCTGTAAGAAGTGCAGTAAGTACAAAAAGCCCAGCCCATCTGCCAGATAAAATTGCTTGCCTCAGCCTACGTCTGTTTATTCACAATAAAATTACTCCATCTCTCTGTCTGACTCTATCTCTTTTGTATATCTGTTCTTTCATGTCTGAGGGTCTTCGCTGTATGCAGAATCCCAGGCTTTAGCCTTGCCATCTGATACTGTATTTAATCTATGTATTTGATCAATAAGAATCAAAGACAAGGCTCAAGGTCTTTTTGGCAGAAGGCATTCAGCTTTGTGTCGGGTGTCAGAGGTTGTCTACAGTGTCACCTTGATGGTGTCACACTAATTTGTAACCTGCTTTGCTTGTCTCTGTGATCACGGTCTGCACTCGGGTTTTTCTTCCTCTCTTTTAATAGTTGTTTTTATTAGTTTGTGAGGAAAGAGGTGGGGGAGTTAAGACATTAGCTGAGGGATCTCAGGAGCACCCTTCCTGACCCTCCTCCCCCCGCTCTCCATCTTTTCTCTGCGAGTTGCTTGCTCCCCAGGATCAGGGTGTTACCTCCACCTGACAGGCACCGTGTCCCAGGGGGGCAGACGTTACTAAATCCAACGTGACCAAGGGAAGAAATCCCGCCAGGCAAACTTTCAAGTGGGATTTTTCAGCTTGCTGCTAACAGGGAGAGGCAGGTGCACCAAACCCAGCCTTGAAAGGCCAGAGTCCAGGCTTCAGTCCACTTCTGGCTAAATCCACAGAGTGGGTGTATCTCTAAATTTCACTGCTGTTTTTCTTGGAGCCGGGGTTCTTTGGATCTCGCGCCGATGCACTAACTTGAACAATTTGTTCTTTTATGGCTGCCTAAGGCTGTACTGCATCATTTCAATGGCCTTTTGTCTTGTGACAAGTATTGCAATGCCTATAATGTACTAAACATTCTAAAAATCCATGTAATTAATTCCCCAACATATCTAATATAGAACTGTTATCTTGAGGACAGATAAATGCAGTTTTTTATCTTTTTTTTTCCTTTGCCTACACCTCTTCATTTTCTTTTCTGTGCTGTTATTTAACACGGAAAATAATAACACAGTGAATGTATTCTTTACCTCTCATTGAGAATTGTGTGTGTGTGAAGGCACTGCACAAAATGAGGCTGTGTTCAGACTCAGATCCTTAGGTGCATATTGCAGGCTCCACCACAGATTTCTTGAGGTGCCTTGGAAAGCCAGCCAACACTTTCACAGATAGGTGACTGCCATTCAGAATGCATTTTTTCAGTTGTGTTTTCAGAGGAACCAACAACCCACAGTGGCTGCAAGAATCCATGGAGACTGGACAACTTTAGAACCATGCACCTCCAGCCAGTGCACTCACATTTTCTGCTTGTAAAAATTAATATTGTGATATTATTTAATGAACTAATGGAAACATTAGGACTTAACAGAAGAAGCTTCACTGACCCTGGGACCATGTCCATAAAATCAGCTGGGGTGGGTGGTTAAGGGCAAAGCACCTCAGAAACATGAACAAGAACAGGAAGAAATCCAGTGGTATTTTGAGGCCACAGGCTCAGGAGCGAAAGGCAGGGATTTAGTGTTGCCATGAAGCTGTACGTTACCATGAAGATGTCTTTTGGAGTTGTCTAGATTCAGGGACACCCTGAACAGATCCCACATGGTCTTTGCACAATGCAGTTCTCATGTCCAAGCTGGGAAAGGGGGCTGATGTTCCAGGTTTTACTCTAGAAGCTTCTTTGTGGAAACGAGCTGTGTCTGGTGCTGTGGCTCAGGAATGGCTCTGCTCCAGGCTCTGTCGTGGAGAAGCCTCTTTTGTCTGCCTGCCCATGCCTGCCACAGGCCATTGGAAGGTATTTGTCAACAATTATATGTCTATTAAGGACAAGTCAATCAGGCCATGTGCAAATAGCCAGACCTCCAGGGTCTGCCTATTGATAGGGACCTGTCAATAGCCAATCCAGCCTTTTTTCAACCAAACAAGAAATTAAGCACTCACCCCAAATCATTGCTAGTCTAACTCCCTATGGCCTGTTTGGATTCTGAGTATTGGTCCTTTTATTTTTTTCTCCTCTGGGTAATATTTATTTTGAATAACCAAGATGGCCTAGAAGGCTCTTGTAAAAACATTGTTTTAACTATGAGAGTGTCTCCTCAACATAATTAAGGATATTACCAAACGGTTGTGCTTGGAGGTGGCTGCAGTTAATCCCAATGGCAGTGCAACTATAAAGGAATTAATATCAGAAACTTCAAATTAGCCCAACCGTAATTAATATCTCCAGTATATAAATATCCACTCTTCCACCAACACAAATTTCAGACGTATTTATCTATATTAGGCTGTGGAAGGTAGCACTATTATGCAATATTTTTCATGCATATTCAATTCGTAAATTCAACAGTTGATGTTGTAATTTATATTGCAAATTACTTTGCTATTTCACACACGTGAGCAGGAGAGGGAGAGTGGGAGAGACAAGTCAGGGTGCTGGAAGCACACTTGAAACAAAAGCCTCTAGCAAAAGCCATGACATGAAAAAGATGCTCCATAGGGCCATCTCCTTTGAACTGGCAGAACTCGGGTATCACAGAGTACATCAGTGTTACACAACAAACAGCAGCATTAAATAACTTTGCACAGGGGCCTGAAATGACCACAAATATTGAAAGCAGATGTGGTATTTTAAGCAAAAATGATACTGGATCTGTCTCTTTTAGGTACATCACAGCTGGCTTTGTTAGTAATTACTGAAACAAATGTTCTGTCCATCAGGGGTTTATTTCTCTTCATTTCTATCCTTCTATCTGGACAAGTACTGAGAGATGAGCAATTTTTTTCTTAATATTCACCAAATAATAAACTGATTAATATTAAAATTAATATCCAATCACATACGTAAAATGCCTATTCTTTGAACTAAGGTGATGTATTTCTGCCCAGAAATAAATAGTAGAATGCAAAGATCTGTTCCTTGCAGAATATTCCATGGCCACTGGAGGACTGCTTGGTAAAGCAATAGTTTTAATTTGGTTACAAACTTTCTTATATTTTGAAATAAACCTTAACCAAGGGAGAGCTTTTAACATTTTATTTCTAGCTTTTATCTTGGTTTTTAGTTAATTGTTTCATTTTAAAAAAAAAAAAAAAAGATAATTACCTTTTCAGTTTCCTGTTTTAAACCTACAAAATACTCTTTGAAAGCTCTTCCTGATTGCAGTTCCTTTTTTAATTCCACAACCTACCCCCAGACACAGACCCTTTAGAAAGCAGCTTGGGTTGTTCTTTAATCTGATTTTAGCAGGTGCAGCACGTGGCCAAAAGCTTTTCAGCAGATGCTTTGGGAAAATGACCATTAAAGGCAGGCAATTTATTTCACTGTAAATATGAGCTATTTTTGCTAAGGAGCACTAAAAAAAATTCATGTCAGTACACAGGTTTAGCATGCATGCTTCCAGCTTCTCTGAGTGCTGTGCCATGGCAGCTTTTCACATGTAAAATCAGCTCTCAAGAGATCATTTATGTAATAATCTGACTTCATAGGAGATGAATCTGTGACATTAAAAAGCCCCATTTAAAACAATCATTCACATATATATATATGGGCCCAGAACTGACACCTCTCAAATAAGCACCAAATAAAAGATATTTTTCTAAAAGCTTTTAATTTTATTTCATTTTTACCTCCCTGAACTCCAAGGGACAATGGCCTCACAGATAACTGGAGGAGTTGCTACCTTCATAAATTCTATAACCACAGGAGCCAGATCATCTGACATGGTATGTAGCAGAGATCAGAACTCCTGCCACCCATTTCTGCCCAGCTCCTGCTGAAAGGAAAGCAGCTGTGTTTAGAAATGATATTTAAAATATATCTATGCCCAGCCCATTGCCATTGGTGTTTATCTGGCTGATGATCTTCTTTCAAACAGCCAGGGAAGATTTTGGGGCAGGGGGGCTTTTCCTTTTTTTAGTTTTTATTCTGGAAGGAAAGGGCAACATTTATATTCAAAGGGCTTAAAAATGCTGCTAAAGGTCTGTCTTTAAATTCTATAAAGTTTAGGGAATTTAGTGAGAAGGATGATGGCTCTTCTGCTCTGCATTCATATTTACACAGCACAGCAGCCTGCAAAGAGCAGGGCTCTCCAAACAGTGTGAAATGGGCTGCAGACCTCGCTGCAAAGGGGTGAGCTAAGGACACCTCTGAATTTGGGGGGTCTGGTTTTTGGTGGTCAGCTTCAGAAACTTGCTGTAAAATACCTTTTTCACCATACATTGTAAAAGTGGGGGTTTTTTTTCCACCCGCCTTCATTACTAAGTTATTTTCTTAATCCTTATTCATGGAGTAAAATAAAAGCAAGGGCAGCTACAGCTCTGTAAGGTGCCGGGCAGGACTGACACAGAACTGGGCTGGCGGAGCCTCTGCTGCTCTGCTCTGCTCTGCTGGACACTGCAAAGTTCAGCATGACCTGAGAAAAGAGTTTAAACATTTGATGAGGATTTTAACATCCACTATGTGTGTATTTCCCACTTCTTTTAGTCGAAAAAGAATGTCATTTGAATGGGCAGAAAGAGGTTAGTGGGGGATGATTTTGTGAAGGGAAATGGCACAGAAAAAACATCCTGTTGTATGCAAAATAGACCTAGTCCAGCACTCCGCGTTCTGTTTGAGTGTTGAACTGATTTTTCTCTGAGGCTGGTGTTTGGAGTAGGTCGTTTTTATTTGAAATAGCTGCTTCTAACAGAACGGGGGACAAATCCCCGAACAAAGAACAGCCCTGCGCTAAAGCGCAGGGTTTCATCCCCTCGGGCAGGGCGAGGCAGCGCAAGGGCCGGGGGGTGAGGGCACCGCGGGCCAGTCCAGACAGAAACTGTCCCGGGGGCTCGCGAGAGGGTAACAAGTTCTTGCTGGGATTTCAAACTCCGTGCGGCCGCCGTCTGGGTCTCCTCTGACGAGTTGGAGAGACTCCTCTACTCCGCGGGAAGTTTTGCCCTCTCCTAAAACCCAGCGAGCGAGGCTTTGCTCCGGATGCCAAAATATCTGAGCGTGTGTGTGGGAAAGTGGATGTAAAATCACCATTTAAAAAAAAAAAAAAATTAAAAATGCAACTGCAGCATTTTGCAGCAGCTGAGAGACTGTTACCATAGCTATCGCTTCCCAGCGCTGCGTGTGCAGCCAGCAGCGAGCGCGGCTGCTCCGCGTCCCTGCGCGGTGGCGGAGCTCTGGGTGCGGGGACGCGGCGCAAAGGCTGCGCTGGAATGGTTCTCGTTTTACAAACTGAGAGGACTTGGGAGTTTGCTAAAAATATTCTTTTGAAGCTTGTCTGCTCCTTCAGGAGTGTTCCAATTTATCCTGCTTTTAATGGTGTGAAGCTGGGGTTTTGTTGGGGCTGGGTACGTGATCCCTTCTGCCCGCTGCTCAAAGGGAGAAGGAAAAAGCCTCTGATGCAGATACGTAGGAAAGGAAGAAAGAAACGGCTTCTGATCCCGTTATTTCATGACCAAAATTCCTTGAAATGAACTTTGATCCAGTGGGTATTCTGAAGAAATACAGCTAACAAATAAGCCCAGTAGGAAAAAAAAAAGTTAAAAAAAAAAAAAATCTCTCTCTCTATATATATATTTCCTTAAAGCTTTTATTCCCTCCTTGCTTTCCTTCCGCGTCTTGTCATCAGCTGCAGCCCGAATCAGAAGAAACTTCCCCAGACTTCGGGCCAGGCCCCTCTGTTGTACCTTCTTAGCAGGAGGGACTGACTTGCGATGCTCGTGGCTTGTACAGCACGGAGCACCTGGTGCCTAACAAGTGATAAGTAATAATAATAACAGTCCACTAAACACATAAATGTTTTAAGTATCTCGCGTAAGTGGATAACTTGATTTGTAAATAAACTACATTTCAGGAATATTTCATAAACATCCTGTGCTAAGTCGGTGCCTGGGGTAATATAGATTTTCATCAATATTCATCTCTACGCGGGAATTCCCCGGAGTTGCTGGGGGGTTGTAGCAGGCGCATTCTTTCATCTTTATTTTCTTTTTTTTTTTTTAAGCATGAGACAAACCCCGTAAAAAAAAAAATAAAAAAAATAAAATTAAAA
>JANHGL010016565.1:0-16113 GCA_024611195.1 Ceyx melanurus
CCGGTGCGCTCCGCCCCGGTCGGTTGGCGGCCGCCACGCCCGGGCGGTCGGCCGGGGGGTGGGGGTGTTTGGGCATGGGCTGGCACGTGTTACGTCTGGTTTATGTAAGGTCTTGCTGCAGCTCCTATTTTTAACCACGTTAATAAAAAGGATTGTTCATCATTATACCAGCTTAGCAGACACAAATCACATGCCCAGGCAAATCTTAAGGGGAAGTAAGGTGATTCATTCCATTAATCCTCTGCTGCACACAGCCACAGCAAATCCTGCCTCTAATCGGCGGGGGGAAGGCTGAGACCTCAGGGTTCCTCTGCCCGGCGCTGGCTGTGGGGATGGGAGACTCCAAAATTCACTATTTTTGGGTCAAAAAGACCCCAAACAACAAGCAGAGCTGGAAAGTTATCACAGCTAAGATGGATTTCTGAGTTGGAGCAGCAACAGCCAAACATCAGTAACTCAAGAGTAAGCAGCGGCGAAAAGTTTGGGCGCTTTTTTGGTTTGTTTTGGTTTAAATTAACTATAAAAATCCAGCATGAGAAATGTTTTGTCCTCGAAACAGAGCCAGCAGTGAATTATCTGGGCAGGCTGCAGCTGGACAGCAAACGACACGGGGCTGTGTTTTGGTTCCTCTGCTGCGAGAGGGAGGGGAGGAAATTCCAGCTCCGTGGGCTGGGAGTTGGATGTTTCCCTGTAAACAGAGCAGTGCTGGGGTGTGAGGAATTCTGCAGCTGAATGAGGACAGATCTCCTGTGCTCCCCACAGGCACCCCGCTCTCATCATGGTGTGTATTAAAAATACACTTTATTTATTATTTAGAAATTAGATATTTGAAAATATTTTTAATTTTTAAAAAATTTTTTTTCGTTTTTAATATGAAATATCCTCGAATATCTCTACATATGTCTGCAGCCAGAGCTACCACGGGCTCCCCAGGGTCTGGACTCGACTCCATCCCTGCTCCAGCACCCCAGATGGATGCCAGCAAAGCCATGCATCTTGATTAGGCAGCTGGAAGCAGAGAGGGAAGGACTGGGCAATTATTTTGCAGTACCTGTCCCAGGGACAGGTGTGCTGTTGCCAGGATGTGTTGAGGCTCCCCGAGATGGATGGAAATCATTAGGTTTCTGTGGAGTCAGCAGCCCGACACTGATGCCACATGATCCAACTGGGGTTTTCTCCCTGGGGGGGGGGGGAAACACAGAGAGAAACTCTGGGGGAAGGAGAAGGGCAGAGAAAAAGGGCAGAAAAACACATATGAGCCAGGAAGACACATTCCCTTCCCAACATACCAACGTACTGGGATGATGGAGATGCCTGTCACTGCCCAGTAACTAAGGGCTGTGCATCAGCAGCAGTGGTGTGGACAGTAATGCCATTGCCATGACTAATGCTGCAGGAATATCTAATACAATCAGGCCCCCAAATATCTCCTTTTTTTTTTTTTTTTTACCTGCTTTATTATTTTTTTTTGGCATCACATTTCTGTCCTGTCGCCCCGGTGTTCATTTTTCCTAATAGAATTTCAAAACTTCCTGATGTGATTATATTATTCATTGTATCCTATTAGTGAAAACAAAATGACTCAAATGAACCTATTAGGACCTGACAGAAAACTGCTGACATGATGGAAATCTTCTCGGGGTTCTCCTATTTGGATTCAGGGAGCCGTTCTTCTTTATCACCCCCTGCACCAGTATGGAGGTGCCAGGGGCTGCTGGGGCACAGGGGCTCAGCTGGGGGTGGGTGCCAGGGGTGGGGGTGGGTGCTGCCAGGAGTGTGGCAGCTCCCTGACACCTCCTGTGATGGGTTTGTGGGGCTGGGGGGTGCTGGCAGTGGCAGAGGAATCCCTGCTGTCCTGCCGACTGGCAGTGGTGCCAGGGGCACTGGGCACCAAGTGGCACCCAGGAAGCAAGTTCTTTGCTGGGAGGGTGGTCTAGGCTGCTCAGAGGGGTTGTGAAGAGATTCCAACCCTACCTGGCCACTGCTCTGGGTGCCCCTGCTGGAGCAGGGGGTTGGCACCAGCTGCTCCTCCTCCCCAGCACAGAGCCTGGCTCCCTCCAGCAGACACTCTCAGGAGTTCTGAAAATCAAACTGTGATCAAGATCAGCATCACAAGCCTCGTTTGGGAATAAACAAACAGCAATTAGCACCCTATTTAACAGCCCTGACTTTTTTGTGCTGCCTCTCCCCTGATGCTGGAGGGAGATGCGCTCTGGTGCTCGCCTCTGCCACCCCTGGGTGCCCAGACACCCCTCTTGGCTCTGGAGCAGCTTCAACCAGCCCCTCCTGAGGCTTCAAAGGAGAAACCTCCATTTCTTGGTGGTGCAGGTGGAAGGAGCAAAGGAGAGAGGCAAAGGATGGGAGGCAGAGGCAGGTCTGCTGTGCACAGCTCTACAGTACAGACGTCTTCACACATAAATTTCCCAATTATTATTGTGTTGCCCTTTTCCAAGAAAGGGTAAAGGAGATTTGTAGGAGCACTTAACACATGTAAATCCCCACCTCTTTAAAGCTGTGGTAAATGGGGCCATAAATATCATCACTCTTCTGTCCTTTTAGAAATCATACCTTTTTGTTTTATTATTATTTCTCCTTCCAATGCAATTAAACCCAGGCCTTATTCTAACACAACTCTTGGGAACCAGACATTTCCAGAACTCTACACAGGTGTTTCTTGAGAGACACTGTTGGGTTGTGATGATGAGGAAGACATCAGCTCCCAGCGAGCTCCCAGCGAGCTCCCAGCGAGCTCCCAGTGAGCTCCCAGTGCACAGGCTGCAGGAGGAGACCCCTTCCCACGCTGGAGCTCGGTGCCAACCCACGGGATGACCGAGGAGAAAACAAAACCTCACTTGGCACTTTGAATCAGCTCATTCTTTTTTTTTTCTTCTTTTTTTTTTTTCCCAGAAAGTAGCAGGAACGTTAACTACATCTCCCAGTTTTTTTTTTTTCCTTTCCATCTGTTCAGGCTGACGTGCAAGACTCCCAATAACAAGGCATCTCTCCCGAGCGTGCCTCATGATGAATATTTCAGGGCTGCTGGTGGATCTAGACGTGGTGTCTGCTTGCAGGACATCTGCCTGCAACGTGTGCCTTGTTAGCCTACACCTGCAGACCCGGGGTCAGCAGCCAGAGCTGGGAGGGGATGAGGAAAGAGCAGGATGAATGGGGTTATTAATGGTGCCCGGGGGGCTCCCCGGGCTTATGGATGGCAAGGGGCTCCTCTTGCAGCCTCCTGGAGGTTGGGTGGTGGGTGCTGCAGGGTCTTGGCTAAGCTTCTGGGTTGCAGGAAGTGTGAAGTTTGGTTTCCTACCAGCAAGAGGAGTGGGGATGATGGAGTGGACTTGGAAAGGGGAGCAGCTCCTGGTTAATTTTGCAGTTGCTATAGTGATTGATTGAATTAAAAACCAAAACCCCCAACAATAACAACAACAACAAAACCCAGCAACTTGTAAATTCAAAATCCTAATTGTGCTGACGACAATCTAAATGTGGTTGGAACAGCGAGTCACACTCCAGATTATGTGTCTCAAATAAGGTTTCAATTTCAACCTAACAAGGCAATTATTGTACAGTATGTTAATTCAGCATCATTTGATTAACAAAACCTATGGTGTTGAGCTAGCTCTGGAGCTGCTGCAGAGCTGCTCCTCATTACCATACAACAAATGCACCTTCCTGGCTTGCTGGTGACACCCTGCTCACTAAAGAATGACAGAGCTCCAAGTGTGCAAGCCAAGCCACAGAAAACACCCACACCAAGGAAATCAACCCCTGGAGATGCCTGAGGGTGAAGACCACCAGCCCCAGCAGCTTGGGACCTCTGCCACTGGTCAAACTGGAGGGAAGTCCCTTGTCCCTGCAGAGATGAGCTCTGGCAGAGCCTCCCACTGCCAGCAGGAGAGCAGCCCAAGCATTAATGAGCATTCTTTGCAGCATTTCTAAGCTGCTCATTGATTTTCAGTCACTTTGCATGGCCATTCATCTCCAGACCAACACCTCCCCTTCAATCCACACTCCTCGGCCTGTTCTCTCACTGCATGGAGCACTAAATCCCCCTGACTTGTCTCTAAATCAATCCCTGGCCTCAGGGATTCACCTTCAACACCCTGAGGTGGTGCCCCCCTTGCCAGGAGCTAAAAACCTGAAGCACCAACTGTTGGCATCACCACCTAGGACACTTTATTTCTACATGGCAAGTAAACAGATGCATTATTTCATAAGCATGAAAAAAAACCACCTAACAAAACAACCCAAACCTGCTGCAAGGATAGTGCTTTTAATTTGTTCTGATGATTACTTGTCTAATTAGCATCAAATTATCAACAGAGCTAAAAACTTCAGTTGTACTGGTGAACGCAGGAATGATTTTGCTGGTTTGTCTAAGGTGGAAAAAAAAGAAATGATCCTCTTCTTTTTTTTTCTTAACTATGCTTAAAGTGTCAAAAACTAGTGGCAGCACAGCCTAAAAATGTAGAAAAAAGAGAAATAATAGCCTGGAATTACAGGCTGTGCAGAGAGCACGTCACGCACATAAATATTTCAGGCAGTTCCAACAAGTTTTTGGCTCATTATGAGAGCTGGGCTTCAAAAAAAAGGATTTTTAGCAATCGTGTTTACACTTTATGAAGCAATTTATGAGGTCACTGCTCGTGCACCTCGTCAGAAACTTCCACCTTTCACTAGGAGCCATCACATGGGAGGCGTTTGGACAGGATCTGGAGACTTTGAACAAGTCCTTGCTGCTGGGATAAATCTGGGGGTCTCCGAGGACCTCGAAGGGCCTGGTGGGGAGATTGGGACAGAGTTTGGAGCAGGACAGGCCAAAGGGGGGATGATTTGGGGCTAAAAGAGAGGAGATTGGTGCTGAGAGGCTGGGGAAAGAGAAGCTGCTCTCGGAGGCGCATCCCTGACTCCGCTTCTCCAACGCCTCCTCCAAACGAAATCTCTGTTTCCAACACCACTTTCGGGGGGTTTGCTTTTGGTTTTTGGACTCTGAAATGCCACAGAGCTCCACTCAGCACCTCATTAGTTATTAATGAAGCAACATATTTGTTGAGAATTTATGCTGCTTGGTTCGCTCCCACCGCCCTATGAAATATTAAGCGGCGCGCTTGGCCTCGCCACCATTTTGCGGGCGTTGGGAGCTGCATTTGCATATTCATGAGAGCTCATCAATGTTTAAGGAGACAGCCCAGAAAGCATGGGAGCTGTCAGGCAGCCAGTAAAAAAAAAAAAAGGCATATTTACAGTGTTAATAAGTATTGCAGTTTACAGGACAAAACGAGTGGCGAATTAAACGCGTTCCGCTGCGCCGGGTGCAACGAACTGCAGAGGATTTTTCTCCTTTCCTTTGGGTTTTTTTTTTGTCCTTTTAAACTGAGGAAACTTCCAACCCACCAGGGAGATTCTCCTCCAGTGCCTCGGGACCCTGCTGTGCTGATGCGGGTTGTGGGATGGTTTTCTGCTGCAAGAGAAGGTCTGGATGCACTTGGAGATGTGTGAATAGGTAACACGGACCAGCAAAAGAAATCCATTGCATGTAAATCTTGGCAACTGAGGCAGCTGCTTTGCTGACCTGATGAAAGCTCTCAAGGTGGATATATATAAATAGTTGTACTTATAGTAAAATGCCAAATTAATTTTCTTAAATAGTTTGTTCATGTCTATTAACTTTTTTTTTTTTTTTTTTTTTTTCAAAGCAGGACCAGGATTAATTAGCAATAAAACTCCCTTTTCTTGCTGAGTGGACTGTGTGCCCCCTGTTCTGCCAGCCCAGCCAGTTATTTTAATCTCTGGCACTTGATAATAAATGCTTTTTATTGATTTTTATTGTACACTGCCACCAATTGAATCAACTCCGTATGCGAGCAGCTGAGGGAGGGGAGGCTGGAGGAGAAAATGTGATCAGCATGTTCCCAAGATAGAGGTGGAAAAGCTGTGCTTGGCACTTCCCTGGGTGGTGCCAGGGATGGGACAAGGGGCACTGGGCACCAAGGAGGAGCAAGTTCCTTGCTGTGAGGGTGGCAGAGGCTGCCCAGAGGGGTTGTGGAGTCTCCAGCTCTGGACACTGGGATCCTGGGCAGATGCTGGAGCAGGGGGGTGGCCCCAGACCATCTCCAGAGCTCCCTTCCCAGTCTGGGGCTCTGGGGCCTTGCCAAGGGCTGGGTAACACATCAATAACTCTTTTTTTCCTCTTTTTTCTTTTTTTTCTTTCTTTTTTGCTCTTCCCAACCCCAACCCAGAGCCTACCTCCCCCTGGGGTTGGGGAAGAGCCTGGAGCAGCAGCAGCAGCAGAATGAGGCTGGTTTCTGGTTTCCCCTCTCTGTGCAGATGACCTGTGGGAGTGATTGAATGTGGAGCTGCTGGAGTTCCACCACTTTTCTCTCTTCTCCTCAGGCTGAGCCCAGCTGATTTCTTTGGGGTGTTATAACTATGACCTGCTCCATTAAGTAGCAAACAAAGTACAGCTGGAGATAGGGAGCTCAGCTTGACTCTTCCCTTCCACAGAACCTGCCTGATGAGGAAAAAATGCTGTGCCCTTGTCACACAGCCTGAGAAGATGGGCTCTCCATTGATTTCTGCATAATAGGGATTCACACTGCCTTGCCCCCACAGCGTGCTTCACACCCTAAAATAACCTGGCAAAAAAAAAACCACCACTTTTTTTCCTGCTGGTTTAGCTGGAAAATGTGTTACTACTCTAGGTAATGTGCTGCTTATTACACAATTACCTGAAGTGCTTTACAATGCATTAATTGCAGCTTGATTTAAACATTTCCCATTCAGGAACCAAGCTGTATCCCTGTGACAAATTACAAGTCAATAATGTGGTTACCACGAGCAGAGCTGGATGCTGTGGAGGGAGGGGAGCAGCAGTGCTGGGAGGTGTGGGCACAGCCCAGCACCCCAGAGGTGAGGGGGGATGAAAAGTTTTCACTGAGCATCCAGTTTGGCATGATGGGTTTTAAAATACATATATTTTTACTTCATTTTTCTGCCTGACCAAAAATAAAAGAGCTGGAAGTTAGCAGATGAAGGATGTGTGTTCTGTGGGTCTGCTGGAGGAGGACAAGGGAAGAGGACTGGTTTCTACTGGGGAAAACCCATCTCTCTTGCTGGGAACCAGTGCTGCCAACCTTTTGGCTGGGATTTTGGTGGTGCTGAAATATCTTCTCCTGTATTGTGGTGTTTGAATTTTCCCTCTCTGCTGCCAGCACACGAAGCACATCAGGTGATGTTTCTGCAGCACTCAGAGGTGCTTTTTTTCCCCCCCCCAGAATTGCTAACCTGGTCTCATTGATTTCAGAAGCAGAATGAGATGGATGCTGAGAAGTTCCTAGTGCTGATGCTCTGATTTCAGCTCTGCACAACTCTTCTACAAGGAGGAGTAGCACAGGTGGGTTTAAACCAAAGGAGTCAGGCTTTTGAAGGGAGAAGGGGAGGAATCAATCAGCTGGGATGGGCTGGGAAAGGCAAGCATCAAGCTGGCTGAAATGATGATTGATGAAGCTGTCTGTTGACTGCAAGGAGATCTTCTTTACTCTTCTGGGGCTCAGGAGAGCCTGGCTCTGCTCTTCCCTGCCAGATGGACTTGGTGTGTCTCCAGGCGAGCCACTTAGGGCTGATTTGTCAGCATCAAGGGCTAGATCATCAGATAGATGTCACACTATTATTTGCATCAGAAACAGCTCTGTGACTAAAGCAGGGTTGGTTTGGGTCTACCACACTTAACCACACACTTGAAACTGTCAGGTTTGCTGATTTCCTAACGTAGATTGAGACTGACTGAGGACCTTGGAGCACAACCATTAAAGCATTCACTTGTGAAACCCAAATGGATTCAAAAGAAAAGTTTTCCCTGGAGAAAAATTTCCCAGTCAGTGAGAGCAGAGCAGGGTGAGCTGCAAGCTCTGCTCCCTTCTCCTCCCAGCATCTCTGCCTTGGTGCTCACACTCCCTGGCCACACTCATTGCTGAGAAACCCCAGTGAGGTGCCCGTGGTGGGACGGATCCCACCCCTGAGCCCTGCTCCCAAGTGTCTGGGATGAAGCTCCAGCCATTTCAGGGTCAGCAGCAGATTTTCCCTTGACTTCAGCAGGGCTTTTGCCCGAGGTGGCTGCAGATGTTCAGAGAGATGCCCCAAGGCCCTGCAGATCACCATGGCTTCACTTCCTACCTTTTCTGCTTCCTTCTGCCTCGCTGCCTTCTGTCTCCCAGCCCCAACTGCCTCCCAGAAGCAGCTCAGCAGTGGCCAACCTCTAGCTCTACCTCAGATCCCATTTTCCTGAGCACCTTGGGAAGCAAAATGAGTCTCATCCAAAGTGACTCTCATCCAAAATGCCTCTCATCCAAAATTACTCTCATCCAAACCCAAATCTACTTCTTTGTTTTCTCTTTCTTCTGAAAGGATGCAGAGGTGATGGTCTGGGGCTCTCTAGACAGACCAGGGCGTGAGCAGAGCATGGGATTTACTCACCCAAGTTGGTCTTTTTTTCTACTTTCCAGCTAGCTGAGAGAAATCTGTCACCAGTTTCTGTCCTGCAAGCCTGGGCCATAAAGGATTTCCTCCAACTGCTCGTGCAGGTGAAAATTTCTTCCAGCAAGAGCTGTCACACGTTGGGATTACCCCATCCATCCAACAAGGGGCTGTTTCAGAACACAGCTAGCATGGGATGGAGTCTGGCCACTGCCAGAGCTGCTCCTGACAAGCCAAAACAACCACTAGGTATTCAGCAGCAGCTGAGGGCTGCAAATATTTGCTTGTTTCCATAGAGATTGGGGAGCCCACACACCAAAACATACCTTCTTCCCACCTACCTTCTCCTCCTGCCTAATAATATCAGCACAAACCCCTTGCTCAGGCAAGGAGGAGGCTGAGCTGGGCAGGCTCAGTGCCTTTGCATTTAGTGATTTCATTTCATTGCATATTTTTTTCCAGATCTGATGGCATATTTCTGTGTTTATGTAGATTTCTGCCTTTACCTGGGGTAGTAGGGAAGGTCTGGAGGTTTGCTTTGTTTTCCAAGGGCCAGCAAGATCCAGAGGGTTCAGGTCTCAGCAGTAAAACAAGGACCAAGTCTCAGCCAAAATAATCTTTTCTTGGGTTTTTTTCAGTCTTGTTGACACTCCTAATGAAGAACTGAGAAAGAAAATATTTTCACACACTCCTACTGATGGAAGTTCAGAGCAGAAACTGCTGATTTCTTCTGCATTTCCCCAAATGTCTCCTTTGGGATCCCAGCATCCCACTGCCCAGGTGAGCTTGGGATCTCTCCAGAGCTCCACAACCCCCCTGGGCATCCTCTGCCACCCTCACACCAAACAACCCTCGTTTTTTTTCAGACACTCATCATCACTGGTTTGGTTTGAACGGGTCCAGCTGTGGCTCTGGGCTCTGGAGGGGCTGGGTACCACCACCCAGCTCCCCTGTGGATGAGGGAGCAGCCCTGGTGGACCAGGCAAGGATTCCAGCTGCAGGAGCTGCTGCGTTCAGCAGTCGCAGATGACATCTGAGTAATGTTGATTTTGTTTAGATGACAACCTCATTATGGTGCATAATTGCCAAGCAATCTCCTAGTAAACACTGGGTTAAAAACTACTGGAAGATGCTTGTTCCTCTCATTATTAATTAGCATGTGTCCACTCCGCCAGATCCAGAGCCCAAACTTCATTTGTTATGTTCAGCCAAATGCATGAGTAGCTTTTGAGTAATTATTTTCCAACATCATCTAATACCTCTCTGCACATCAATTAAAAATCCTCTTAACAAGGAACTGCATTTTGTTTGAGATCAAATGCCTAGTCCAAAGCTGTATCAATCATGTAGAGCTAATTAGTGGGTCTGCTTTATATCATTTGTTTTACTTTATTATTCTATTATACACTTCCTAATGAAACCAATTGAACAATTTTTAAATCTTTGTTCAATTAATTGAAGGCTTAAAGGCCAGCTACCTAGGCAGGCAGCTTTTCTGCTTTAAAAAGCAGCCATGGAAAGGGAATAAAAAAGCCCTTTACAAGTTTGATATCTATTTGGGTTGCGTGGGAAATGCTCTGCAGCTGTTTTTAAAGGTTTAGCACTGCTTGCAAAAAAAAATTCCTGGCTCTCCAGCCCCCTGAAACCCCTTGTTTGCAGTCAGGGGATGCTGAAGAAAACAAAGATCTGCAGGAGCTTGAGACCAGAGCAGCCAGGTCCCCTAAATCCTTGCTGAGAGCTGAGTTTCAGTGCAGAAAGCAGCCTTGAAAAGGATGCTCGGGGTAAAATTCACCTTTGAATTCCTTCCTATCAGAAAATAAACCCCTCCCAGTGGATCAAACTAATTTTTGATTGTCAAAACTGCCTCGCTCCCCAAATATTTATGGGAGGGTGTATCATATGTCACCAAGCATATCTTAATTAATGTACGATCAGGGTAGTTAATGTTGGTAAAGTAGAACTAATTTTCTCCAGCTAGCTTGTCTAAACGGTCCCCTCTGCAGCAAAAGTGAATGCATTTTAACTAAATAAAACTGACAAATCAGCAGATGCTTAGGGGCTTGCAGCAAATGGACTGTGTTTCCTTTTTCATATGGGTAAGGAGGGTAAAAATAAGAATGACTTTCACATGCCGTCAGATTGCTTTGGAGGAATCAAGTAATATTACAGAAGCCTTTGAGCAGAGGGAATTCAGATTTAGACCTCTAGAAATCTGGGTTTCAGAGCTGATTTTCTGCTTCATTTTAATATCACCAACTTCCCTGCATTCATTATGGGCTGAATTTGAAGCTAGATGCCTTGTGCAAACAAACAGGTTTTTACTCCTGGGTAGTGTTGGGAGGGGGGGAGCATCCTTTTTGGATTATCCCAGCATCCTGTTTGGGAAGGTTGTGCCAGAAAGAGCAGCTCCAGTTCACTTCCAGACCCTCAGACCTCTGTCAGAAGGGAGCCGAGCTCCCTTGTCTTTGGGGATTTGCTAATTCCTAAGAGCCAGGGGGAAAAAAAAAACCCTCTAATTAGCAGAGTGCTAAACTGGGGGGGAAAACAGATTAAAAAAGCAGTAAAGATTAGTTTGCAATTCCTCACTGTGCAATTATCTTCTCTGGGTGACAGCAACAGCTCTTGTGATGGTCTAAAACCCCCTGACACGCTGCCTTGATTCACAGATTCACAGGTATTAGGGGTTGGAAGGGACCAGAGGGTGGTCAGTTCAGCTCTAAAGGCATTGAGTGGTCAGCTCGAAAGGCATTGAGTGGTCAGTTTTAAAGGCACTGAGTGGTCAGCTCTAAAGGCATTGAGTGGTCAGCTCGAAAGGCATTGAGTGGTCAGCTCTAAAGGCATTGAGTGGTCAGCTCTAAAGGCACTGAGTGGTCAGCTCGAAAGGCATTGAGTGGTCAGCTCTAAAGGCACTGAGTGGTCAGCTCTAAAGGCATAGAGTGGTCAGCTCTAAAGGCATTGAGTGGTCAGCTCTAAAGGCATCAAGTGGTCATTTCTAACCTGGCAAGCCCTTCAGCAGGCTCACTGGCTCCTGTGTCCAAAGCTACATGACAGATGCTGAGCTGCCCAGCTCTGCTCAGCCTCCCACTCTCCTGCTCAGCTGCAGCCTGGCCTTGGGAGCCCAGGAGCCTGAAAAGCAGCCCTGGGGGAGAGGGAAACCACCCTGGGCAGTGCCTGGCTCCCAGGTTGCAAGGCTCTGGGTGACCCGTTTGCTCCCAGGCGAGTGCCCAGCTGAGAAGGAATCTCAGCCCCGTTCTCTGCTGTGTGCTACAAGAAGCAATCTCCCATTTCATTACCAGCAGGCTGAACTCACCGTGTGAGTGCTGAGCAGACAGATTCCCATTTCCCTCCCGGGCTGTGTGCACCTGAGCAGTGCCAACCTCCCCCTTCCCCACTCCCTCTCTCCAGCCAGAGCCGGGCAGCGAGAGCATCTCCCCTGGCTGCCCCTTAATCACTCCTGACTCGTGGAGATGGAGAGAACCCGGCCCGTGGAGCTGGGTTGGGAACTCCATAATGAGATTAGTTTCAGCAGCCCTTACACTTCCACATATGCTTAAAGTTCACTGGCAACCAAGGTGCAATACTTTGCTTGCATCGACAGCCCGGGGATTAAAACCAGAGAGCCAGGTCGTTGCACACGTGTGTGTGTGTGGGGGGGGGGGTTGCTGGCCGGGTTTTCCCAGCTCTGATGGCCAAGTCACAATCTGAGTGTGCAAGGGAAACAGAGGCGAGGCAGAGCACAAGGAAAGGGGTCTGGAAAGCCAGGTCCTGCAGAGGTGAAGAGCTGGGCTGATGCTCACCTGGCTGCTGAGGGTTGATTCAGCCCTCAGAAAGGCCCAAGTCACACTGAGGTCTCAAAGCAGGGCTGAAGTAGGACGTGAGTGTTGATAACCTCGTGCTGAGGATGTTTTCAGCTCAAGTGAACATTGAATTCTTGCTTCAACTGGATGAAATCCCCTTGGCACGGAGCCCTGGCCGGGGCTCGGAGAGTTTCACAGCTCGAGGAGCCCGTCCTTGCTGAGGCAAACCCAGAGCACAGGGCCCCTGTCCCCGGGGAGAGCAGCCTGGTCGGAGGCTTCAGGTTGTAAATTTCAATTTAATGTGGGATTTTTGCCTCTGTTTCCTCCCCGTTGCCCATGTTGGAGAGCTGGGCTAAGCAATTAGCACATGCAGAGGTGAAGTGACAGTGTCCCCCCCCCCCCATCCCCATCACACGGGCCAACATCTTCCCCTCGTCCTCAGCCAGGGCCATCTGGAAATTAATTTCCAACAAAGTGTAAAGAGGGAAGAGGGGTTTTTTTTTGTGATCTAATTCTTTAGGTAGCATTATTTAATTTCTTTGCACAAAGGGCCGAGGATGGAGACAGATGCAAAACAGAACTGGAGAGGCAGAGAGCACATTGTTCTGTTCTTCTTCTCTAAAGAGCCAATTATTCTCCTTTAAGTCCTTTAGTTTCAGGGGCTGACTGAGGAGTTTAAAGGATAAAAGTATTAGCCTTTCATCTGTGGGATTCAAGTGCCAGTCCTCAAGGCAGACCAAAGCAAAATGAAGTGGGTTGTCTTATTTTGCTTCTTAATGTATTATTATATAATGGTATTATTAAACATTAGTGAATAGAGAATTCAAATTCGCAGCACTGACAGCGCTGATTAATTTGGTTTTTTTTGTTGTTTTTTTTTTAAAGGACAAAATTTCACTCAGCATCAAAAATATAAATTAAATCTTTCAAGGCAACTTTCAAGGAAAGCACAACGGCTGCTGCTTTTTTGTTCTGCAACTAGAATTCTCCTCTTGGTAATATTGTAATCGGGGTGAGTTTCCTTTTAGCTGTGGAAAAAAAAACCACATTAAATTCCAAATATTTCCATCCAGGGTCGTTTGAAACGACTCCTGCTTTCGATTCCTGCACCCAGGGGGAAATCAGCATCATGCCAACGAGGGTCTGGGAAAGTGGGAGGGGGACCAGGGAGTTGTGTGATGTCCCAGGAGCAGGGGGTGGCACCAGAGCATCTCCCTTCCAAACCACCACTGTGCTGTTACTCCGGTTCACACCCTGATAATAGCAGCATTTAATTAAATATCTGTGACACGTGTGATACAGCAGCAACCCAAATGACATGAGGATGCCCTTCCTCACCTGCAGCTTGGCAGCCTCTGGTGGGAACCTGGAGACACCTCATTTCTGCTCCCTCCCAGAGGGGAGAAGCAGCCCAGTCCGGGCCATTTCTCCACACAAATATTGAAAGCAGAGGAATGACAAATATTTAGCCTCACGTCCAGACGCGGGGTTAAGTGAATATGGCAAAACAATAGCCTTCCCTTGTCTGTTCCAGCTCCTAACAGCAGTGAGAGCTCAGTAAACAAACCCCTGATCCTCCTCTTCTCTCAGCCCCAGCCCCCTCCACCTTCCCCAGTTATTTTGGCACTGCTTTCCTCAGGGTTTTGTGGGGTTTTTTTCCCAAACTCACAGAAGTGTTTTCCTCTGAGCTCATGCAGCAGTTGTTTACCTGCTGCCGAGGACAGCGAGGAAGCTTTGCCAGCCTCCCCCTGCAAGCCAAGGGCTGGAAACTTCCTCCAGCCACAGATAAGAGCGGAAATTCTCCTCTAATCCCAGGGCTCCAGAGGCTCGGCTCTGAGAAAATGCAAAGACCTGGGAGAAAACAGAAGGCAGCGAGTGCTGCTGCCTGGCCTGCTGTCCAAAAACTCAAGGAGATGCAGAGAAGCTGCCCCGAGTAGCAGTGGAGTTAAGTTTTAAAGGCAAAAGCACCATGAGGATGTTGAAATGACCCCCATTGTACCCACTGCCAGGCTGGGGAGCTGAGGGTGAGGCCACCATGGCAGCATCAGCTGCACAAACCTTGGTGAGTGCTTGGGCAGTAAAGATGCTCCAAATCCTGGGACCCTGCAGGCACTGGGACCCCGAGCCCTCCACGGGCTTCCTAGGCACCTCTGCAACTTTTCTGTTCCCCTTCCCAGCCTCTCCTCTCCTTGCTTTGCCTGTTTATCCACAATCTGGCTGTTTAGATTCCTTCTAAACAAGATGGGAATATCTTCATGCCTGTTTAGTACGAATATTCCGCATCCATCTGTTATTTACATCATTCATTTTCCTGAGGTGTCTCCAACAAATCCTGGCTGGATGCTCTGTGTGTGTTATTAATAAAACAGCTGTAAAAATATTAACTGTGCGGCCTAATTGTCAGCCCTGATTAGGAGCCAAATTTATCCCTGAACGGATGTGGCCCTTCTCCAGACCTGACCCTTCAGAGCCTGACAGACTGGGAGGTGCTGCATCAAGAGCCACTTTTGCTGCTCTTTTTTGGGGAGCTTCCCTGGGTGGACCCTGGCTTCTGGGAGCAACACCTCGGATTTTTTTGCTCCGGGCTCCTTTTTAACAGTTTCTCAGTATCTTCTCATTTTGCAGAGACACGTGGAGATTGAGGAAAAATGTGAGTTCAAGCCCTTGGGTTGATGTTTGCTGAGAGCTTTCCCGACTGAGGGGGTGTGCAAACCCCACAGAGGACCCCAGGAAAAGCCACATCCCTGTGGCAAAGCTGGCTGTGAATCAGAGATGCTCACTGGGATTCTCTAAGAGCTGGGATGTTATTCTGAGGGCAGAGATATTCTCAAGATATTCTCCTATAAACCACCCAGAGTCCCCGTGACCCCTGGAGGGGTTTCCAAGCCCCCCGTGGAGCTGTGGTGCTGAGGGGCACGGGGCGGGGGTGCCCTAATGGTTGGACTTGATGATAACAACCACCTCGGTGATCCTGTGATGCTACAATTTGAGAGAATTCACTTTTCCTGAGTGCAATCTGAGAGGCATCTGAAATTTGGCTAAATTTAGGCTGTCGGAGCTGCCTTTTGCTCCGAGTTGTGCTCTCTCCCAGGAGCTGTGCTGGGAAGATGAGTGTTTGTGGCATTTTTCACGTTACCATGGGGATTGCTATAGTAACAACTCTCCTAACCCTTCATTTATTAATTTACTTTGTTAGGAAACTCAAGGTAAAAACCAACTAGCCGCAGAAACAACAGCTTTCAGAGATTTCCCCAGCGCCGGGGCCTGGACTTGGTGTTTAAAGGACAACATTTGCAGCTAAGTGAACACAGCCAAAGGAAGGAGATTCCACAAGTCCACAAGGAGATTCCTCTGAGGCTGGAAAACACCAGCTGAGCCATGTCACAGCACAGGATGGAGCACGGCCCTCGGCAGCAGGCCGCTCCAGCCTTGCCCTGCCTGCTGCCCCGGGAGGCACGGGGTGGGGATCCCCAAGCCACCATCTCTGCCACCATGGAGACAGGGGGTGATGGGCAGAGGTGTTCCAGAGAGGTGCTGGCACCTCGAAGTGGTTCCCTGGCCAGGGAGCAGGCTCCCTGGGCCCTCTCCTCCATCGCTCGGCCTTGTCCCGGGCCTGGGGAACAGGCTCCCTGGGCCTTCTCCTCCATCGCTCGGCCTTGTCCCAGGGAACAGGCTCCCTGGGCCCTCGCCTCCATCACTTGGCCCTGTCCCAGGGAACAGGCTCCCTGGGCATCTCCTCCATCACTTGGCCTTGTCCTGGGCCTGGGGAACAGGCTCCCTGGGCCTCTCCTCCATCGCTCGGCCTTGTCCCGGGCCTGGGGAACAGGCTCCCTGGGCC
>JANHGL010016566.1:19685-81684 GCA_024611195.1 Ceyx melanurus
AGAGAAGAGAAGAGAAGAGAAGAGAAGAGAAGAGAAGAGAAGAGAAGAGAAGAGAAGAGAAGAGAAGAGGAGAAGAAGCTTTGTCTTCTTTTTTCTGACACAAATTTGTCTGACAAAAATTCACTTAGTATAACAGTTTTACTCATGATATAACTTGTTTGATACATATAATAATTTGTCAGCCTGATTCTGTATATACTGAAATCAAATGCAAATGTCTCTGTTTGTGATGTTTGATCACATCCACAGAGAGGAAAACAGAAAACTGAGCACAGGGTTTTTTTTTCAGGAAACCTGATTTCTGTTCCTTGATCAGAAATGTCCATTCCATGGCAATTATTTAATCTTACATGCTTCTATTTCTTCATCAGTAAAACAGCAACTTCAAGAATATCAGGGATAGTATTGCTCTGCTGATGTGAAAGGTTATTTCAAAAGCACATTTCAGATTCTGCTTTTCTTAAGTAATTGTGTTTCATATTTCAAAACAGTTCTCTCATGGGAGATTAAAATGGATGAAGTCAACATCATTCCTGCAGTTTTTTTTTCAGCACAGTGAAGACACGGTCTAGCACCTGATAGCTGGACATTTCTGACTCTGTAACAGAGCATCAGCCAGACTCCTGTTTATCATTAAGAACAAATTTTGATCCTCATGTAGTTGGGCATAGCTCTACTGAAACCATGTGCCGTAGATTTATATCTGGCCTTGAATGTGTTTTCTCACTTAAGTTCTTGCAACAATAAATGGATTGTTTTTTGAAATCTATCCTATCCAGGAAGTGTTTGTTTCCTTGGGTTCCTCTGAGGAATAGCACAAAGAAGCTGCAGCTGTCAGTCAACTTGTCATTCTTTAGTAGGAATGGCTGACGTGTGTGATGCTTCAGGGTGATCTCAGCAGGGTCTCCATAGGATGTATGTGGGCATTTAGGAGTGGTCTGAATGTCACAGAGTGTTTACCAACCAATATAATTTCATTTTCATTTGAATTTGCCCCGACCTTAGCCTGCCAACATGTCCCACCTAAACTTGAATGATGGGGTATTAGAGTCAGCCTAGGAGGCCTCCATTCCAGCTGGTCAATGATTAAGGTTCTATTGTGTCACAAATGGCATAGCTGGAGATGTCTTATCCAAATGCAGTATGTTGTGGTTAGTCTGCATAGCCAGTAAATGTACATTTGGGTGCATCCTAAACTGTGTGGTGTGCTCAGCCCTGGGAGTACCAGGTGGATTGTGCAGACACAGCACTAAAGAGATTCCTGTGGGGAAGGACTAAAGAGGACATCAGGTAGCACAGTCATATCCACAGACGATGCAGTCTTGGGCTGCACCTGCATTGTCAACGCAGTCCAAGGAAGTGGTATGTAGTAGGTGATGCCAAGGGAGGCATATTTCTTACAAATAAAAGGGATTATAGTAATCATATTTTCAATTTTATCATCAGCAAATACGACTTTGCCTTAATGTTGTATCTGGAGTTTTACTCAGGCTTCTCATTCAAATATCTGCTGATATAATTTACAGTTATGCCAATAAACCTGGTGCTATTTTACAGTTGCAACTCTATAGCAGCTGTCTGCCATGAGCCTTTTTGCATTTTAAACAGCAGCCTAAGAAATTCTGGTCAGTCTAAGACAAACAGGATGCCAGAATTGTTTCTAATGATATGTTGTTCAGAAATTTCCTTACGATTTTTAATACAAAAAAAACCCCACAAAACCCAAAAACCACAAACCAAAACCACCCCAAATGAAATATTAAAAAGAAAAGAAAAAAAAAAAAGGAGTAATGAAAGGCTTAGAGTATATTAATTTCAAGTTTTCATGAGGGTAAATGGTTTTGCAATTTCCACTTTAATGGAAAACTACAGAGATTCAGAATGTATTGACTTGCAAATAAGGTTGAAAATACATAAAACATGGAGTAACTTTCTTTTGCCTTGGTTAAAATGACCTTTCCATTCAGTGATAAAACTATTTATGTTTTATGGCATAGAATCAAGATTTAAAAAATGAAAAAAAAAGAAGTATAATTTAAAGTCTCTCAGATCAGTTCAGGCAGTTGCCTTTCCCTCAGCCATGACATAATTTTATTGCAGACACGTGTGTGCATGCATACACATATACATCTGTACCTTTACCAGCCAAAGGCATCTTCACAGAATCACAGGGTAGCTATGGTTGGAAAAGACCCTTAAGATCATCGAGTCCCACTATTATCTAGCTACCAGGGCCACTACTGCACCATATCCATGAGCACCACATCTAAACAGCTTTTAAATGCATCTAGGGATGGCGATTCAATCACCTCCCCAGGCAGCCTGTTCCTGTCTTTGATAACCCTTTCAGTACAGAATTTTTTTCTAATGTCCAACCTAAACCTCTCTTGGCACAACTTGATGCTATTGACTCTTGTCCTGTCAGTTGTGACTTGTGAGAAGAGACCAACACCCACCTCTGTGCAACCTCCTTTCAGGTCATTGCAGAGAGAAATGAGGTCTCCCCTCAACCTCCTCCAGGCTAAACAACCCCAGTCCCCTCAGCTGCGCCTCATAATACTTATTCTCAAGAGCCCTCACCAGCTTTGTTGCCCTTCTCTGGACCTGCTCCAGCACCTCAATGTCTTTCTTCTAGTGGGATGCCCAAACTGTACACAGTACTCAAGGTGCAGCCTCAGCAGTGCTGAGTACAGGGGACAATCTCTTCTCTAGCCCTGCTGGCCAAACTATTCCCAATGAAGGCCAAGATGATATTGTTCTCACTTAGCTTTTCTTCAAGGTCCTGGAGCATGGTGGATGCATTTTATGTCAAAGATATTATTAAAGAGTTTTTTTTCTCTTTGACTTTGACCGATGGAGTTAATTTTCTTTAATACAGATCTATTCTCTGATGGCCTGAATTAACGATGCACTTAGATTTGTTTCTAGCTGATAAAGAGTAAGCATGTAATAAGCTGTTTTGTTGGTTTTATCTTTGTGATAGGTATCTTCACTGGCCACTGCAGAAAGTTCTATTTTGATATTTGTGATTTTGTTTATTGCTTAAAATACACACTATATCTTGAACAGGATAATTGCAATTGAAAACTCTTCTATGCTCAAACATCACATCTTTCTGTCTTACTGCTTCCTTTCTGTGAGATGCTGTGATTTCTTAAGAAACTTCTGGTTTTCATCTGTGTTTGGGAAAGTTTAAATGTATGTATATGCATATATATGTACAAATATTGTAAAGTTTTAAAAAAACATTTTACAAGTTAATCAGCTCATGAGAGAGAATATTGAAACACTTCATTTGGAGAAAATATTACTGGCACAGCTTCACTCATAATTTTTATTTATTCTACTAATTTTGTTAATGCATGAAACTAGGGCTCTGCAGAAGTTCATAAGCCATTGCTGTTACTTCTTCCTAAAATTAATTGGTGTCCCAGTTTGTTCTCTTGGGGCAATTATGAAGTCATCCATAACAGTAATTTCATTATGTCTATGTTTTGGAATTAGTGTCACATATGAATGACTCTGGTAAACATGATCAAAAGCCCTTCTAGCCCTGTACCCCTGCTGTCTGGCAGTGCCCTGTAGCAGGCCCTTGTGCTTCTCTTGAGGATGTGGGAAGTGCCCAGCAATCCTTGCCAGGAGGTTATCTTCCTGCTCCCAGTTCTCTGCAGCTCAGGTCTTCTGAACTGGAGATATATCCTGCTTTCCATCAGCCTTGATGGACTCCTTATCCATAAACTTGAAAGATTTAAACTCCGGCTTTTCACAACGTTCCTCATTGATGAATTTGTTCAATTACTTTTGCATGGAATGCATTTTTCTCTCTTGAACCTATTTGTCTCCCTTAAATCTTTTAAAATGATAATTTAATTTGATTCCTTCTTTTTCTTGCAATATAAGAGACAGTTAATAATCTGTTCCATAATATGTTATCCTTTTCAGAAAAGCAACAACTTTGGAGTCCTTATGATTTCCACAAATATTACTTTATTGGACTTTTTTAATTTGCAATTATAAATTCTAGTGATTATATAGTCCACTAAATTGTAAGAGTCACCTGCCCTTTTTCTCTGGTATATTAGTAAGCAAGATTCTCAACAACACAGAAGAGCAGCTTTCATGTTATGTCTACAGAGATGATGGAACCCATCATTTCTAACAAAAGTGCAGAAGTACAGCTGCAAAAAATACAGCTGCCAGAGACTGTACCTGGCCTTTGCCAAAGATGTATGACATGGGACAGGATCATTCCACTGTAGTGATCATTGTTCTGCTAGGCTTAAAAGCCAATAAAATTATTAATATCATGTTTTCCAGGAGGCATTGGTGGCTTTTATAGTAAGGAAGAAAAAACCCTTTAAATTCATCAGAGCTGCATAAACTCTTAGTGTTTGCTATAGGGAACTGAATGGACAGTCTTCCAGATTCTCTGTAAAATATTGCTTTCCTTGGCACATTTTTAACAACACAATTGTGGTTTCTTAACACAGATGTGTCTCATTATTATCCCAAATCAAGTTTGTTTATTTATCTGCTTTAACCACAGTGTGTCAGATTATAGAGATTCTTGCTTTGCTTTCCATGAGCAGCCAGCTGAACACAGCAGTGTCACTGATACCTGCATGTCCTCACAGCCACAGTGCTGGCTAGGTTATGGGTGATGTCATCACCATAACACCTCATTCCCTGTCAAGGTGGCTCCCTATTCCTCCTCCTCCTCCTGCTGTGTCTGCCAGCACAGAGCTCCCCTCTCCTTGCTGGTCTCCTGAACTCTTCTCCCAGCATCACGTGCCTAAATGTCAAAATCTGTCCTGCTCCCAACAGGCATATGGGAAAAGACCCTTTTTCTCTTTGTTCTCTGTCTATTAGGATGCAGATTCCTCTGGTTCCTCTCTTTAATTGACAGACACTGAGGCTAGAGTTGAGGGGAAGGAGATATGCAGCCACCTGCAAAGCCCAGGGGCAACCAGGGCCATCCTGTTGCACCTCTGTATGTCCATCCAGATTTCTACAGTGTCCACATGGGACAGAGAGAAGGAATGCTGTGGTAACAGGGAGGTGGCAGTGTGTGAAGTCTTGTTCCCCCTGCATGATGCTACAGCTGGCTGAGTTGAAAGATGGCTGTGAAAAGTCCTTAAATGGAAATCTCAGATGTGGAACTTGTTTATCTTGCCAGAAATCCGGCCCTAGTAGAGTGTTGTAGTGAATGTTCAAGCTGTGGCAAGCCCAGATATCGGTCTCTCCTCTCTGCTTTAAATGTATCTGCAAACCCCAGCAGGGATGCAATGTGCCTTGCAGTTACAGAAGAGGTACCTGTTGGAATATCAGGGGGTGTAGGTTATAGCCCTGAGCCCCCCATGCACTGCTGCTGCCATCTCCTCATCTGCAGACTTTTGAAGACCAGTCCTCTTTTTCAAACCCTGGAAACAGATGCTGTGCAGGTGGTACCACTCGTGCAGCCAAAGCAGAGTCTTTGCAGAGGCCCTCGACTGTGGAGAAAGGGCAATAATCACTCACTCACTGTTAGCAGACACAGAGGGTTTGGCAAAAATGAGGATGCCATTAAATGAAGAGGTTGTTCTATTTAGGAGTTGGTCTTTAAGCTGTGGGGTTTCTCTTTTTTTTCTCTATTTTTTAAAATCTTCCCTGTTTCTGTCCTGTTGACAGGTGTCACAGTGAGGTCCAGGGAGACCCAGACTGTCTGCAACTCTTTCTGTGTCCAAAAGCACAAAGACCTAGAGGTAGACCTGCTGCATGTAGTAAGTGCATGGAAATGTTGCTGCTGCTGTTTCCAAATGATAAATGTCTGGTAACTACTGGGTTTTGCACAGCTTCGTTTTGATATCTCTGAGGGAAAAATAAATGTAGGCAGAGAATAAAGCAAGTGGTTATGCAAGGCTCTCTACAATAAACAATAGGGGAGCTTGTGCTCTTGCCTGGAGGAACATCTACTTTCCAATAACAGGCAGAGAACAGGCTGATCCAAGGAGCAACAGGCCATGGCTGAGGCATCTCAGACTTCTTGCCTGCAACAGCATCTAAAACCCACACCAGAGGAAGCCCAGATGGAGGCTTTGTTCAGCATCCCTCTTGCCCATGAGCTTGTACCACTTCTCAGGAACAGCAGACAGCTCAGGAACCCTGAGATCCCCCAGTCTGCCCATGTACATTCCTGTTTACCACCCTGCTCTAGTCTGAATATCAGAAGGTCAAAGGAACATGAACTCCAGTCTGACCATTTGATGAGTTACCAATACTATTCTCTCCATAAAAACAACAGATTTATGTAGAAGGGCATCTCTTTTGCTCATTACTTGCCCTGTGCTGTCTACTGTCTGTATAGGATAAAGTAGGTCCAGCATATCAGGGGGTTTTAACCTTCATGGTCTTCCCTCATTCTTCTGATTTACAGCAAGCTAAAGCTTGTAAACCTTTGACTCTTGTTTAAAAATAGAAAACCTGGATAACATTAGCAAACATAAACACTACTTTCCCTGAAAATCCTATTTTAAACACAGATTTGTAAAGGCTGGTTTTATCTCTACCATCTGTAACTAGTTAAAATTCCAATTGTTTTTCTTAAAAAGATTTTAACAATGGATAATAAGCATGAAGTAGATCAAAAGTAATTTAAATTGTAGGGTTTTAGTAACAGTTTATTAAAAAATCTATTAGATATCTGGGTTATCTGCAGCCTCCAAATGGTGCTGAGAAAATGATGGTGCTCTATGTTGTCATAGGTGATTTTTTCTAATCTGGTACATGTTTTTCTTATATTCAGGCACAACTTGCATTGGTTTCTTTTCAAATAATTTAGTTAAATAAGTGCCAGATCATCAGTTGACACTTTAATTGATTTAAAATCAACCAAATAATTTTTATTAGGCCTAAACTGTAATAAGGAATTGTATAAACTAAGGATACATTCAGGCTATATAAACTAAGGAGGTAGTCAGGCTCTTTCTGCAGAAATGTGTGCACCAATTCAAGATGTAACTATCCCTCTGCAGTTTGATACTGCTGTTCTGCTGTGGCTCCCTTTCTTTGTAGATTAGTCACTTCCATAGGCTGTTTAACCCACCCGACACTGCCTTAAATCATATAAGGAGCATCTGGATGCTTTACTAGCCAGTACTGTAGTGCTGGGGTATGTAAGAGCCAGATGGGTAAGGGAAGGGTTCCCGTGTAGTAAATAGCTGCCCAGGGCACAGTGCAGTGTATTCCTATACTCATTAGATCTGCTGAAATCAGCCATTTCAGCTGAGGCACTGGGCTTTGAATGGCTGCAGGCACACATTCCTCCTTCTGCCCTTCCTCTGGTTGTGAGCACCTTGGGCAGGAGATCTCAGCAGGTGGCAACTTTGTAAAGCACCTCATCAGGATTCACCAGGCACATTCATCAAAAATTTAAGATGCTAGCATGGCTGACACATACTTCTCTCCTTTTGGCCACTTTGCATCTGAGGCAAATGAGAACAATTCCACTGCCATTGTTTGCTAGGTGAATGGAAGCCAAAGTGCTAAAAGTGTCCAGATGGGTGCTTGTGCTGGTCTAATTAAATCACTTTTGAAACATATCTTTAGGCTGTGGACAGATGTTCATTTTGTAGAGAGCTGTGCCAGATGAAGATTACAAGCCACATTGCTGGAGGTTATTGCCCTCGGCAGCTTTACTGGCACAGCCATTGCAGGTCCTCTTCAGCTTAAACATGCATCTCATGTGGTGATGGCTGCAGAGGTCACCACCTGCCTGCCCATGCTGGCCTCCTTGGCACAGCTCTGAGGAGCTCTCCGAAGTGAGTCTCCTGGCCTCTTTCAGCCAGAATGAACCAGGTTGGCCTGTAGAGAGGGCATAAGTGAGCTCTTGTTTACTGTGGCTTGTTGCATCTGACAAGAAGTGGGAGGCCTTAGCTGGCCAGGGAACAGACTGAGCACAGGGGACAAGCACATCTGGATCTGGAGGAGGCCGTAGTTTTGCAGCCCTCCTGCGCTGGTGTGGGAGCAGAAACCTGTCCTGCTGCCAAAGCCATGAGGGGTGACCTCTGGGTGAGGTCTTTTGGAGACTGACTAGGTTGCTTGCTTACCAAAGTCTTGGCATTTGCTTGAGGTAGGGTCGTGGGAGTTGCTGAAGGATTGTCAAAGGCAGTCCAATCCAAACAAGGGAGATTTCCTTGTCACGCCGTTATATTTTTACCAAATGTGTTAATGTGTGTACAGACAAAGGATGACACAATGTTGACCAAGCTGGGTTAGCTACTAGCTTCACTTGCCCAAAGCTATCTTAGCAGATGGCATTAAACTTTCTACGTAACACTAAGGCCAGCTGTGACAAATGTACATGCTTTATATCTTAAACCATATCTGCATTAGGAACTGCTATATTTGTTCTTATGACAACTTTCAGTTAAAATGTATTAGCTTAAAAGCACCTTAAATGCCTTACAAATGCATCCTATGTGGCCATGATCATAGCTATTGATCTATTGAGCTGGCCTATTTTCAAGCACGCTAGATTTATGGTTTCTTCTCGTCGTTCAGCAGTTGCTTATTATTAAAGAAGGCAGGTAGAGCTGTTTCCACAGAAAATCAGGAAAATATCACTACTGCTGATGGTGCTGTCTGGCTTTCCTTAACTTTCCAAGCCAGTTTTTAGTTATGCAGTCCATCCTTGCTAGGCTAGTATTTATTTTGATAGTACTTCTAAAGATCATGTTTACATGCAGAAATCAGTCCCTACCTGTGTTTTTTGATAAATGAATCATTAAAGTGTCTGAAAATACGCCCAGTCCAAGCTCCATCCCTGAGGTCCTGCCTGGGTATTGCTTCTCCTCCCCACAGGGACTGGGTGGTCAGCCCAGTAGTCAGCTCTGCTCTCCAAGGCACCCACTTGTGGCCATCTCCTCAGGAAACAAATGACTAATCTTCTGTGATTATAAACTACTATTATTTATGAATTGTTTATCACTCAGTTCTCAGTTTCCTTCACACTCTCCAAGCAGCGAAGAAATCACATTTCCTATTCCGCAGAGATATGGCATTTATGTTAAGTGGAGAGTGCTCCTGAGAATATCCATTTACTTAACTCAGTTTTCAGGCCATTTCTTACTGCAACTTTCCAGAGTTTTAGTAGCACAGCTCACAACCATCCAAGTGGAAGACTGGCAACAGGAGCAGATTAAGAAAAAAAAGAGATACAGGCATCCCTAAACAGAGAGGGATTGTCAGAGCAGGAGCTCGATTTGCATAGGCACCTTTGCAGTGTGAAACACTGGGTTTGAGCTTGGCACTATGACCACTAGATGGCATAAAAAATACTGTTGTGGGCATCAGTTTGTTCCTGCAAAATTACAAAGTGTCAGAGTCATGCTGCAGTTAAAGGGGATTCTTACATCACTTCTAATCAAAAGAATATTTTAATGTTTCCCTTAAATGAAAAGATGTATCGTTAAGACCCATCTTATTGAGTGAAAATTAACCTTAGCTGCAAAATTCAGCTTTAAATATCAAGCACTACTGAAGTCAGTGCCATTCTGAAGTGGAGGATAACGTAGCAGAAGGTCGGGGGAAGGAGGTTGCTCTGCTAATTGCATTACAGGACCAGACACTAAGAAAAATCATCAGTTTTCATCCTGCTCCTGATAATAATTCTCTTTGTAGCTTTGGGCAAATCACATAATCTGCTTCATTTCTCTATTTCTGTCTAAAAGACAATGATTTCCTGCCTTGCAGTGGTGCTGGAGGAGTTAATTAGTATTCTTAAAGCACAAATGTCAAGAATAAAAATACTAATGACTCCCAAAAGCTACTTGCAAGGAGGAGCTCCCTTGCTCTATCCATCCTGCACCATCCAGCTATTGCTGTGCCACTGTGATGATTTTAATAGGATGATGGCATATGGATAAATTAAAAACATACTGAAAGAAATGTTGCTGAATGCTACTGAAAGAAAGCAAAACCACTGAAAGAAATATGGCAAGTGGAAACAGCCTGCCTACTACTGTCCCAAACCCCTCTGAGTTAAAGAAACAGCCTGATGGATAGGGGCTTTTGGGGCCTTACCCCCACTCACAGTCCAGATTCCCTGCAGCTTTTTGATGCAGTCTCTGGTGCAGTCTCTGGTTTGGTTGCTTATTGATAGTTGAAGCTGCTAGCTGCTCAGAGTGCTTTGCAGCTGCTCTGAAAGGTAATGTCTCTTGTACATCCTCAGGATCAAGATCTTTGGTGATTTTATCACTGAAATATGTAACCTGATTATCATGCCTTCTGATATTGCCAGACCATAAACAATTCTGAATGCTGTTAGGAGCTAAGTGAAAAAGATAGGGAATCCATTGTAAATTGTTAATGACTTGGAAAATCTCACCACAGCAATTGGGATGATTGCTATGGTCATGACATGACATATTTCTTTTTCCTCTTCTCTTTACTGAGTGTGGTGAATATGAATACTCTAAGGAGAGCCAGAGGATTTTACAGGGTACACTGGGAACTACTTTTCATCCTGTAGAAAGAAAGGATTTAAAGGTTCAGATAAGGACAGTACTGAAAAAAAGATAATTTGGCATGATGCCCCTGAGAAAACAATATTGCAACAATGAACAATGATATTCAAGCATGCTTTACACACTGATTTCACTGCCAATGAAAAAAACCTGTCTGCATGGCTTCTCATAATCACAGAGGGTATTTATGGCATAAATGTAATTTTTGGTTTATCTGAAACTGTGTTTTATCAGCTGTACTTTAGCAAACTGAGGAGTCAGACTGTGAATGAGAGAGACATGAAAACTGTCAGATCAAAACATACCCAACAAAACAAATGATTACTGATTGGCCTTGAAGAAAAGTGAGAAAAACAATTTTCATAACAGAAATAAGACACTAAAGTGCTGTAACTGCAATGCCAAACTGATTTCCAGCCACTCACAAGAGCATTGGTTTTGTTTTTCCAGTGATAAATTTAGTTTTTTCCGCTTATCCCCACTGCACAGTTTAGTGATGATGTTGGAGACTTTTCAATTTCCATTTACGATTCTAAACAGCAAGTAAAGTGATCTTGGCAGCCTGTGGAAGAGCTAATGTGGTAGATAGAAGATGTGTATAAAATAGTTCATACAAAGGTTGAGTTCAGGTTCAACTACTCTCGTTGTGAAGCTGCACTGTGGCCAGATGACAGCAAACACTTCGCAGCCTCAGGAGCGTCAACAAGTCCTTCACATGGACCAGAAATTAGTGAGATATTTCATCCCCTTCTTCCCTTGCTCTGCTACAGCTGTGGTACCCTCCATAAAGTGCTCAGTATGGCAGCACCAATACCTTATAGCAACAAGGTACTGTGTATATGCAGGATGAGCAGACCCAGCATGTGCTGTAAAACCTGCAAACCCTGATGCATGTGGTTGCAGCCGAGTGGTGAGAAGGTCCTTGAGCCTTCTGTAGGAGTCTGCTGTGATACAGCAGGTGGGACAGATGGAAGACAACAAACAAAGACCAGTTGGTGCTGCTCTGAGGGCTATTGCATAGCCCCAGAGTAAGCTGAGCCAGGCTGATGTGGGTGTGCTGCCATTTAATTGTCCCTAGTGATGAATATGCTGCTATAGGAAAAAGTCTCTTGGGTTCCAGTTTTGGATGCTAGCTTTATGGGGATAATCCTTTAGGACCCATTACTTGTCCTCCCACATAGCCAGGGCCTAGCTGTGTAAACTAAAGGAGTACAGTGTTCCCCTCCTGGCCACTCTGTGAGGCAGAGCTACCCATCATGGCAATCTACAGAAAGTGTTTTATAAAAACACTTTATATAGGAAATAATAGTAACATGCCAAGCAACAATACTGACCTTTATCCCTTAGCATTATTTAGTTCCAAATAGCCATCTGATACTAATTTTTTCTAGATAGTGGGATCTTGATGTGTTGTTGCTCCTCACAGTGGATCAACAGGAGTTTCAAACCATAATAAAGCAATGGAAAATCAGAGATTTTTTTAGTTAAAAAAAATGAAAGGGAAAAAAATAGCATAAAGAAGTAGAATCACTTGACAAATAGCCAATAGACTGAGGAGATTCCCTAATTCTTACTGCTCAGGGGATTTGCTTATTTTCCCCATGTAGAACATGCTCAATACCTTATTTAGTAATATTTCAAGAAGCATTTTTAGCATCTGGCATTCTTGTTGCAGTGCTCTGGCATCATGCTACACTCAGCTAGCATGTTAGCATGCCATGGAGATGAAAATAAATGGAGAAAGCTCAAGAAATTTTCAGTGCAAGGTGCAGCTCCTGTTACCTGCAGCTCTATGGAGAATTCCTGCTGTAATGTCATTCTTCAGCTTTCTACTCCTCTGACTAGAAGCACAGGCTTTTTTTTTTTCCCCTCTTTTTTTTTTTTTGGGTGGGGGGAGGTGAAAAGGTTGTCAGCTTCACAAACATTACATGAAGATGCATAAGCAAGTGCATCACTATGTGGGAGTAGTGATGTGAATCAAGTCAAGCTTGTTTATAGGATTATGCAAGCTATAAGCAGGGAAGCTGTCTTGGATCAGACATGCAGCATTTCCTGAAGCATCTTTAATGGCATGAGTAGAATCTGCTAGAGCCTAATAATAGACCTAGAACATTTTTCTCTTTGAGTTTGCTGCAGAAGTTGCTATGCAACTGATCTTAAGTAAAACAGTTTTCATTAACAGTTGTTAAATACCACCCTAAATGGTATTAACAAGGTCAATGAAGAGATCAAATTCTTATCAACATTTTTTATAACACGCTAAGATTTTGCAGATATGGTTTTCAAAAAGGAGATAAAATAAATTTTGTTTCATCATTGGACTACATCGTGGTTGTTTCCAGTTTTCTAATGAGTAACCAAACAGAAATTGGTCCAATGTTCTCTGACTCTCTCTTCCCCTCTCTTGTACAGGAACTACTCATAAATAAATCAGCTATAATATAATGCTGACTCCCTGTTCTCCACTAGTTAATAGGAGGAAAAATAACACAAAATAATAGACTCACTATTGCCTGCCATGTAAGTGGGCATGCAGTGGTGCCAAGGAAGAGTGTGGTGAGTAAGACACACAGGAGGGAAAACACTGAGTCCTCAGTCTTCATTAAATGATGCTACAGCACAGTCCAGAGGTGAATCAGGCCCTACAGAAATAGCAGAACCAAGCAGCTGCAGGCAGACAGGGACCTTTGTAGCTTCATTACCAGAGAGCTCCTCCACCTGCAGTGGCAGTCCAGTGGTGGCAAAGCAAAGATGCTGTTAAAGCCCAGACCTGGTAAAAGGGTTTTGAATTCCTAAATGATTGAATCAAAATGTAGAACATAAACCCCATAGACAATATGCTTTGAATGAGGTTTATTTTTACTGTGTGAATTCAAGCACTGGAATGTCCTATACCAATTCCAGGGAGGTTAACACTTTCATGCCTCACAGCCTGGCCAGGCAGATTCAGTGCCATGGGTATGGGCTGTATCCTCATTTTCCTTATACCTCAGTGACCAAAACAGCAGTGCCTTTCTTAGCTCACTATTCCTTTGGGAGCTTCTTGAATTATTGCTCCCACAAATCTTATTTCTCCTCCCCCTTCCTTGTCCACTTCTGTTCCAAGAAACCTTCAAAAATGACAGCCAAGCAAAATGTTTAGTCTTATTTTTTCAGCTGCAGCTTAGCTGGCATATCTCTAAAAGGGGTATGGAAGAGATGCATGGTATAGTTGGTAATATATGGTGTTGTTTCTAATACTAGACACTGTTCTGTCTTTGTGAGCCCAGCTTTGTGAGCCCAGCTCTGGCAAATCAACACACCTGTGTTCATAGTTTGGTTTCTCACTTGGGCAAGCATTGCCATGCATAACCTTAATGAGGCAGACACTGGTTTAGTTCTTTAGAACAGAGCTAAGCAGTTAACAGAAATGTGAGAAGCCACTAGCACTGACCAAAGGCAGCACCGCAAGCAGCTGCCCACTTATGTGCTTCCTAGAAGAATTCTGAGAAAGTGGGAAACGTTAGTAGAACAAAATTTGTTTGCTATAATCTGTATTTAGCTGATCTTGTAATAAATGTACTCTTTAACCAAGGCTCTCAGGTGCTGTGAATGAGCAATGATGGTCACCTCTTCTGATGCAGCTTTTCAGATTTTTGTAAAATATAGGACAGACCATGTTGTGCTTCATCCTGGGTTTTCTTATGGCCCTTTCTGATGGGAAAACTAAGAGGTCAGTACTGGAAAACTACTTAAGACTTTTCCAAGGTCTGCTGTCACACTTTTCTATTTTCTTTTTTTTTTTTTCCAATTAATTCCACTAGGGCCAATGATCAGAATAAGACCTGTGTAGACTTCCATATTGCATCTCCATCCCTTAAGGGGTTCTTTTCTCAAAAAATGTTCCAGTTCTCTTTCTAAAGTAATTTTTGTATCTCCAGCCTAGGAAGAGACTTTGAACAACTTCTATTTGAAGACACAAGGCAGTTAAAAAGAAGAAGAAAAAGGTTATTCAGGAAGTATGACAGAGACTGAAACAGCTTGTTCAAGAGCACAGAGGAGGTTTCCAGCAATGAAAGTCTTGAACCCCAGTACCCACTCTGTAGCTTTAGCCTAAAACTCTTCCTTTGTCCAGGGAAGCAGTAAAGCACCACAGCTGTTTAATTTTTAAACATATTTGTTTTAAAGGAAAAAGACCCACATATCTTCTTCAACCCCTCACTGTCATGGGCTCTGTTTTCCTCTCCTATGTGAGCAAGAATTAACATTTCTGTAGTTCCACTGAGAGCCTATTACTTAGTGGTATAACCCATCTCAGCCACCACCACAGAGCTATACCAAGCACAGTAAATTTATTCATTAGATTTATCCTATGTTTATTAACAGCTCAGCTCAGAAAAAGAGTCAGTGACAAAAACCATCTGGAATAAACATAATAGAAAACAAACAATGTAATATATTCCATCACTCCAGCCTAATTACACTGTTTGGTGCAAATACTATCAATCCAAGTGACAATTTACAAGCCGAACTCTTATTAAAGGGAAAAATGAGCTGTGCAGGGAAGCACAAATCAAAGTAACTAATCAACATAGACAACACATTCAGGGATTTAAGAGCCAAGTTACGGCAGTCTTTTATTCTTCCTTGTTTTCAATTTGGGAGACCTGCTGTGATGTTGCAGTACATTATGCGTTATATCTATTTATGCAGCATTGGGGAGAAACATGTTTCTGTCTGTTGTCTTATTTTTCACCAGCTACAGAGGGTGACTTTTAGATTTAAACACTTTTCTTGCCCTATCATTTAAGCTGGGAGCAAGGTACACTGTCCCAGGCACCACTTGCCTTTTAAGGCAGATCTCTTCTTTGAGGATATAGTAAAATCCTGGAATTAAGGAGAAAGTTAGAAAATATTTGAGCTAGATAAAAGCAATGCCACTTAGATCTAAAAGAAGTTCTTACTGGGTGAATTGATTCAGCAAGAGAAAAGGGAAAAAGATCTCTCCCTCCCATGCAAGCATCTGAACAACACATGGCTGCCATCCATGAGCTGTTTCAGCCTGGAAGCTGGAACTGACTCATCATTAGATGCATCTGGTGTCCCTAGGGAAGCAAGAGAAAACACTGGCAGCAATGAAGGAAAGATGGTAGAAGCCATCTGAAGCAGAAATTAGCCAACCATCCTGTCTGCTGTATAGCATGAACTTCAAGAACAGCAATAGTCACCTGCATGAAAGCTGAGCTCTCAAAGAGAAAGCCAAGTGATCCAGTGCTACAACATGTAACACTGCCAGTCTGGGGAAAATGCATGCAGGACTTGGAAAATACCACCACAGGTCAACAGGGAAAAACTCATTACAACAATGGGCAATAATGTGGCACTACAGTGAAAACCATGTGTTCGTATTTGTTGAAATACACAGGTCTGACCACAGAAGTGTGGTTGTAACTTCCATAGATGTTAGCAAAATACAACTTACATAGTCCCACAGTGACATCTTTCCCAGTACTGAGGAGATACTGGAGGACTTTTTTTGACACTTTCTATGGGAAAAATAAAAAACAAACAACAACAGCAACAACAAATCCAAACCAAAACATAACCAAAAAAACCCTGCTAAAACCAGTTAGAGAGTGCTACACTGAAGGGGACAAAGATGTCAAAGGGGACAAAGATTGACATGTCGCTTAATCTGCCATAAGGAGAAAGATCATGTCACTGCCTTCCCATCTGCAGAAGTTCCTCTCTGGACCTTCTTGTTCCTTCCTTGCCTACAGGGAGCCAGGATCTTTTCACACTTTGGAAATGACCATGTAACTCAAACACCTTCTATAATGAGATTGTCTTGGAAACAGCATTCATCTCATGAGAAGGGTTTCATATTTCTCCCTGAGCTGTTTTTTTATGGAACAGTCTCTAGTGCTCTCTTTCAGGGTCCAGTAAGCCTGAAACATAGCTTGTTCTTAACCATAACATTGGCTTAGTCTCAAGAAGAAGGCTGTTAAAGGGCAAGCTTTTGTCATAGCTCATGTGTATGAAAAATGTCCAAAATTCTGCCTCTGCACCTGCTGCTTTCAGAAAGAAATAGTAAGTGTGACATCCTTTTTTCCTGAAAGAGTTAGTGTCATAGTTGGGGCCACAGAAAGATGTTTCTTTGTTTAAGAGGAAAGGTGTGAAGTTAGAGAACTCACCCTTGAGAATTTTGAAATTTCAGTGATTCATAAAAGGCAAAAAAAATATTGCCAGCTAGCTGTGGATCCATGTCTCCAGAGTCTTATTGCAGCATCTGTATTAGTGTGCAAATCAAGATGACATAGCTGTTGTTGACTAGTTTCAAGTGTGATATGCACAGCATAGATGCACTATTGGAATGGTCTTTGGCAACACGTTCATCCATGTAGCTGTCTGCCTGAGCTGTCATCTTTTCAACTGGGAAGATGAACACAAGGATGACTCTTCCCCTCACATGTTAAGTCCTTGCCTATACTTAAAAACCAGGGTATTTAAGTAATCTGTCAAAACCTCACAGGTGTTATGTTCAGTTATGTCTCTCTTCTTGGCCTTAACTAATTTGATTAAATCAGGAACCTCCGAAGGTGTTTTGTTGTTTTTTTTTTTCTGATTCCCACCCGAACTATGGGAATGTAAATATTTTTAAAACGAAGATATAGATAAAAGAAGGATTAGTCCCCATTTGTAGATTACAGAAATGCAGGAGCGTATGCTGCCTTTCAATGAATATACTGATATATATACCTTCATTTTCAGTTTATATGGCTTCTTATGTCTTGTTATATGACTGCTGGTGCTCAGTCTGACTAAGGAATCTGAAAATTTTCCACCCTAAACAAGGAATAGCCCTGAATAGAGAGCATTTTCTTTAAAGAGCAGAGCACAGTGGATATGCCATGATATGTTCAACACACATAGTGTCCAAATCTTCAGCTTTGTTACTGGAAATTATTCTGCCCATTTGGAATGCTTAGACACCTGAATATTTTTTTTTTTCTTAATGTTCCAGGGTTCTCTAGTCTGGATTTTTCCTCTGAGGGAGGAGATTCAGGGGATCTGTTATTGACCCTCTGAAGGTAGATGGGAGGTTGTTCCTGCACTGAAGCAGTGATCTGGGTGTGGTGGCAGTGCCCTTATATTGCAATTATGTGATGCTGAATCTGACTCCCCATTGCCACAAAAAAACCTCAAAACAGTCCCAGTGCTTTCTTTGACTACCTACACTGTCACCTTTTCCCACGTGCTCCACCAAAGGCTTTCAGTGCTGTCAAGTAGCTGAACTAATGATAACTGCCAAAGTCTATGTGTAGTTAACACGGAATTTTTCTTGAGTGTTATCAATGACCTCACAGGGACAACGTAGCTGAGATACTGAGCTGTCTCACTGAACTATCTATCAACTGCCCCTCAAGGCAGAAACTACTTGCTAGAGCATCTGCTGATGAACCAAGGGAGATGAAGTTCAGAGAAATAATTGTTTTAATTACCATATAGTCAACTTCACCATCATTTTGGAAAAAGCTGGTTGCTTATGTTACATCAACTTAACTGTGGATTTTGGGAAACATCTTAAAAGCCACAGAGGGAACCTTAAAATGTAACAGTAATAATTCCTTCTGGAATATTCTCACAAGCAGATTTCAACACACACAACTACACCGAAGGTATGAAGTATGTTAGTTACTTCACTGAACTTCAGAAACAGGCAGTCACTCAAAAGTAAGTTGCTTTAGCTAACAGCTATTGATAGCTAAGGATGACAATGTCTTTTCCAGCAGGTTCATTTTCCTACAGGCAAAAAGTCTGTGTTCCCATTGCAATTCTTTATTGCAGCAGCTTGTTTACAGCAGCTTCCAGACTAACTTTCCATCTGTAAACTGATATGCCACTGCACTGCTTCTTTTCCTGCCAAGAGCTGTTCCATTACAGCGACCACAGTAGTGGTAATTCCATACTAGTTGCCTCTGGATGTTTTGCTACTTATGGTCCTTTGCAGTCAGTTTTCCTCATTGTCTTATACAACATTTAGGTTGAAAGCTTTCTGGCAGGTTTGGAGGATTTGTTTCTGCCTCTGACCCCATGGGAAGACTATAGCCACACAGCAGCATGGCAATGATTAAAAGCTGCTTTCTTTCCCTCTTTACAAAGAACCTGATTATTTATGGGTGGCCCTGAATGGATGCATATTGCCAGAATTCACTAACACCACCTTCAGTTTTCTATATCTTCACAGACTTCTTGTATTATCTCAATTCCATAGTCATTGAGTCTTGCCTCAGGCCCCACCTCTGTAACCCCAAGAAGTGATATTCAGAGAAATAAATACAATGTGCTGAGGTGTTGCACCAGACCAGTAATGGATATTAGGACTCCACCAAGAGACAGAGAGAGAGAGAGAGAGAGAGAGAGAGAGCTTGAGATAGATACAAGAGAAGTCTGTCATTCATCAAAAAGTAATGTCTTCATATCACTGCAAGGATTTATTGCTCTCTGAGTTACACTGCTGTCAGGTAGCAGAGTACACCCTGCCGTTTTTGAAGTATTTGAACAATTAGAACTGTCAGAAAGAAAGACAGCCCATCAATCAGAAGTTTTCACAACTCCTTCTCATTTGTATGTAGATTCTAAATCTCATATTGTCAAATAATAGACTATAAAACAAACCCTTCAACAATTTCCTTTTTTGTCTTTTTCTTTCAAAACCTATGGTGTTAGACACAGAACAGATCTTAAAACTTTCAAGACAGAGCTAAAGGAATTGCTCTCTGTTAAAACGAGTGGTTCCTTTTGTTCACTGGTTTTGGTAATGATCGGTCCCAGAAGGCATCTGGGTGAGGAAACCACCAGCAAATGCAGAGGTAGTGGAGGGGAGGCAGTAATTAAAGCAGCTGTTAGCCTTGGGCAGCAGACTACAAGGATCAGCAGCCTCTGTGATTTGCTTACATGTTGGTGACTTTGCTTCTACCTGCAGAGATGTGGATTAACCACTGACATCCAAACAGGGGATGGTTTGTGCCACCTGCTATACAGGGGAATGCCATCCCCATCGGGTCCTTTCTACATCCCAAGCCTTCCCTAGCACCTTCTTCTAGCACCCCTCCGGCCCCACAAAACCTTCAACAGCCCTGTTTGTTCTTAAAGGTGGAAGCAGAAACTCCAAAGCTTGGTTGAAATTTATCTTCTTTCAAGTCAGGCTAGTGCCTTATGTAATCACTGAGCCCGTGCAATAACTTATGTCATTACAATTAACAACGCCTCCAATGATCTGTGAAATAATCCTTTCTTAAAATTAACGACTTTAAGTTTAAACAGTTGACATGACACAGGCTGTCTCAAGAGATTTCTTTAAAAAACAAAACCTTCAGGTCTGAAACAGGTGGATAGGGAGAAAAGAACTATAATTTTTAGTAAGTGAATATCCAATAGCAAAACATTTTGATTAAATCTGTTTATCTGGCTTCTTCTGCTTGAAAGAAAACAAGAGTTATCTTCTTATTTGAGATTTGTTCTTTTCATTTGTGTTCCCAAATTTATTCCTTATGTTCTTAGATTCTCTGCTCATTGAATTTCATAGCTGTACCTCCTGAAAAAAAAGAAATTTTAGAATAAGAAAGATCAAAAGATTTTTTTTTCTTTTTCTTTTTTTTTTTTTTCCCTTTTCTTTTCTCAGTTATTTCCGTAGGCACTGCATTATTTCCTCTGGGAAATTCTGCAAGAGAAAGATTTCAGCCTGCTCACAGTATACATTAGAGTGAGAATGCAATTCACCACCAGGGCATCTCCTTTGACTCTTTTTGTTACTTGTTCGCTTTGATTGAGCTCACGTCAGACTAGTGCATTTCACAGTTGGTTTGTAACTTGAAAACACAAGTTGAATAATGAGGTGAAAATATGTCACAACAAATAACCCTGAAAAACACGTGGTTTATTGGTTTGCAAGCTAGGGAGTGACATCAAGCATCCAGACATGGATACTTTTCATTTAATGCATCAGTTCTGCATAGTAAGACAGAGTACATTCCTCCCCATAAAATATACACAGCAAAGTATTTAAAGATGTTCAGATTCAAAGCCATAACCATCTGCTTATCACAGACATCTGTTGCTTCAAAGCAAAGGACTATATGAAAGGTTCAGAAAGCTTTAGAACTCAAAAGGTGCATTTGCCAAGAGACTAATGGAACACATGAATATACATCAATTCCAAAAATATAACAAACTGCTGCTTTTTCCCTGGAGTGCAGTTACACCAGCTAGGTATGTGAGCATTGTGATGCAAAGAAGGAAAAAAAAAAGATTTACCTCAGCTCTTACCCATCTCTGCACTGAAAAAAAAAATAACCTCTTTGTCATTCTTCAAACACTCTTGAAAAGCAATGTTTACTTCCTCAGGAGAGGAAACTTTCACACTGATGCCCTACATCTCAGACAGTCCTGTCAATGTACCTTCAAAACAGGATTGTTATCCCTCTGCAAACTTCTTTCTAAAGAGCTTTTCCCCAATCTTGCTCGGGAAGGTGACACCCAGCTTCACTGGGAGCAACACAGCACTGCTCCACAGCCCTGCATTCTGTCACCCAGTCTGAGTGCCTGACCTAAGTCAAGGAGGGTCTTTCCATTGACTTTATTGAACCACGGGTGTCTCCCTTAATGGACAGTGCCACTTTGCCTTGTGGATCTTCCATTGCCATGGAAGTGAAGGTCAACAGGAGAGCTGAGAGAGGTACTGAGCTTTTTGGGGCAGTGTCTGTGTTCCTTTGAGCACCTGATGCAAGAGGAGATGGTGGCAGTGCATCTGCACTGTAATGAAGTTTGTATTACCCTGGGGATATGTGCCACATTTCCACTGTGAGGGCAGAGTTTGAAACTTTCGGACATGTGGGTCTGGAGGGAAGGATCTGCTAAAAGCTATTTGGATCTAGGAAAGTGTAAGTGGAAAGAAGATTTAAAGTCAGAGGGATTCAGTGCTTTTGAAAATTTGCAAGGAATGCAGAGGGGCTAGTGACCCTCCAGAAAAGAAGACACTGGGAAATTTCTATCTCAGGTTAGTACCACCTATGCCTGGTTAGTGGAGCTAGTCAAGCTTCCTGGCACAACAGCTGGTTTCCATTAATTTATCACCCTATCTGCATATGAGCAGTCACCAAAAAAGCAGGGAGGACCTTACAGATAAGATAAATTTGGTATTTCAACACCTGCCTGCCAGGCCTATTGATGCCAATAGGTACAAAAACTGCATAGAGATCAAGGAAATATTTCATGACCTTATATTACAGTGTGAAGCTCACAGAAAGTTGATCCATCTCCTGCAATAAACTCCTAATAACCATACAGAGATTAACCTAAATATGAGCATGAATATCAAAATCCATTTTATAAAACAATCAAAATACTGCTTTTGACCTTTAATATTCCTCCTATTTACATAATCTGTGACCTCTTAAACCTCACTATAAAGCATATAAAATCCCACAAGACCACAAGTTCAATATGGGAGTTACACACCGCTTTAGGGTTCACCAATGCTGCTTTATAAACTAGCATTCTGCTTTTGCTTTTCCTTTGCACAGGTTTTGCATTTTCCTGCCAGTTTCCCGTTGTCCTTGAAATCAGAATAACAAGAAAAAGAAGAAATCAGATAGTTCTCTGTGCTGATCACAAACAGAAAACAGGAACAGTCGGTGATCAGAAGAGTAGAGCCTCCCTGTGCCATGCTCAGATTCAGCTCCTTACACTACTCACAAGGAAAACATTTCTAGAAAGGTAAGCAAGCTATTTATTCCTTGTGCTGACATACACGTATCATTCAAAGCAACAGCAAAATAAGACTATTACTAATATTAGGAGGTTAATCTGAAGTTTAGAGTTTCTCAGGGTTTTTATGAGGAAAGAGAACATACGAAGTTTGCTGCAGTGAAATAAATCTCCTTACTTACATGGTTTGCAAGAGCTTCCAGCAGCTGGACTCTCTGAATTGCAGTGCATGCAGATACCGTACTTTGCTGAAAGCCCCGTAACTTTGGCACTGCAGACAGCACATAACTCACCGGTGCTTTACACTAACAAACTACTTCTCTCAAAAATATTCCCGTGTGTTTTTATCGGTGGTGCACACCGACAGCAGGCTGCGAAGCAGACAGGCTGGTGTTATGAGGAAACACTTCCCTCTCAGCTGAATTTAAAAAAAAAAAAAAGAGTCCTTGACCTCAGCAAGCAGAATCAATCTCCTATATCTGCTGGCTCTTTCGGAATGCATACTTGAGCAGTAACATAAGGGTGAGCGATGGGAGCGAGGGAACTGTGGCATGTCAGGCTCCGTGGCCATGGGGTATGAGAGCAGGGCTGCTGGGGCCAGCACAGCACCACGCAAACACCACTCATGTTTTCAGCTTTGCTTTGGTTCAGATGTTTTAGAATTAAAACAAAGATGAGAGGCTTCTCTGTTTCAGTTCACAGCTCCCAAGTGAGAGTCCTCTCAGCTCTGTACCCTCTCCTGAGCTTCCTTGTGTTCCTGACAAGTTTACTGCTCGCTTTTTACTGCAAAACTCCGTTTTCTGAGAATCTCTGCATCTCAGCCAGAAAATGTAGCCCAGGCAGAAGTTTAGCATTTCAGACATCATAAGTGTACTGAATTGCCTGCGAGCAAAGCAAAATGGGTGTTTTTCAGATACCCTTTTTCTTCCTTCAGAAGTTCTGTTGACTTTTCTGTTTGGTGGATTTTGGTCGTTTGTTGTTGTGCTGTGGTTTTGTTTTGTTGGGTTTTTTTCTGTTATTTTCTTTTGTTCCCTCACTCTTTCCTTTGGTCTACTTATTAAACTGCATTAAAATACACATAATTTTTGGAACAAGTCCTCAGAAGAGCAAATAACGAGACGAGTATGAAAAGCAAGAAAATGGTGTAACTTAAAAGGGTAAATGTAACGTTTCAGAAAAAAAAATAAAATAAAAGAAGTTCCCTATTCAATTGTAAAATTATATTGACAAGAATAAAACGTCAAGCCCAGTCATTCAATTCCCAGAAACTGACAACAGAGATTTTATGGAGAGGATAAAAAAAAAAACCAAAAACCTGTATTTTAGGCATAATAAAAGGAGTAGCAAAGAGATAAGAAAGGAAAAAAAAATTGAAGTCTTCATTCACTCCATTCTATTCAGTTGCAAAGGAGAGAAAAAGATAAAATTACAGTCTAAAATCAAACTATAATAATAATAAAAGTAAAATAAAAATATTATAAATGCAATATTCCTGGTTTTATGAACAAATATTTTAAAAAAGAGAAAAAAAATCCCTCAGAACTTTTAATAAGCATTTCTAGAATAAGGAAATAGTAATTTTTAATGAAGAATGATCAAATGATCCCTTCTCTCTAGTGTGTTATCCCCCTTGTGTGCCAATGGACTTGAAAAACGCTCTATTCATTTTGTGTGGGTATTATCAAGGTTTTTCTTAAACCTCAGACTTGGCTTCAGCTTTTGTTGTTTCTTCTATTTTTTTGCAACTTTATTAAGACACTAAAACACAGGCACAACTTCAAAGTTGTTTCATGGTAATTAAACTGTCTCTTGTAGTTGTAGCTGACTAGTAGCAGTGATACACTGTGTTAAGTCTCAGTTCCAATCTCGTTTCCATTCTTACCCACTCACTTTGTCAAGCACGGAAACTCTTGAGTCTGCAATAAATTAATTTCTACTCCTTTCAGCTCTTCTCTTTTCCCCTTTCCTTTCTCCACTAACATTTTCAAAATATGAGGCACTAGCAAACCATATGTGTGTATCTTGAATTTAAAAGTATTGGCATTGGGATTTTTGTGTTGGTTTTGTTGTTTCAGTTTGGTTTGTGTGGGGTTTTTTGCTGTTCATTAATTTTTAATGGAAATTAATTTAATATTTGAAAGCTATTGCTTTGAAACTACTGTGAGTGCAAGTACTGTTCTTCAAATACCAAACTACCTTTCTTCTAGAAGGAAGAAGGAACAAGGCTTGGCACACAGAAGAATTCTCACATGCCCAGGTTTCAGACTGCAGCCCCATGAGCGAGGTGCGTCCAGATCCCATCCAGCTTTCTGTCCTCAGTTACAAGAGGCCAAACTGCAACTGCTGGAGACCTTTTACCTGCTTCTTTGTGAAGTGTTTTGAGTCCCTCTGTCTGATGTGGCAAAGTCCATTAAGCTAACTTGATCAGACTTTTACAAAACCCACACTGTTATCTGTGGGAGGCACGACATGCAGTAGGAACCACAAGGCTTGGGTTTGCTATTTCAGTTAAAGGCTGGGCAAGGACTGAAACACTGATACAGTCAGAATGTAAGATGATGTGGCAGCTGCATAGAATCATAGAACTGGATGGGTTGGAGCTGGAATAGACCTTAGAGATCAAGTCCAGCTGTGGACCCATGCTGGGCACCAGGGACCTCAAATACCATCTGAATTGACCTGAAAATGGACTTTGGAGACCTTCAAATGTGAACTAAAGAGCATATTTCCTAATATGGCTAACTTTAGATGGTTCATCTGGTGATAAACCATGCCATTGATAAACTCCATGGAGGTATGGTGTTACATAAAAGAACTTGCACTATTTCTAGAATTATCCTGGGGCCACAAGTACAGAGGTGCTTGTGGTGGAGGCATTGAGCTGCCCTGAATCAGTTCAGTCCCTCACAACTTAGTTGGTCTGTCCCTGATAGAGGTAGGCTGTTTCCTGCAGCACTACTTTAGGGGTGCACACCACAGTCTCCAGTGCTCCAAAAGGCTGTGTTTGCAGAGATGTAGCATATGTACTGAAGTACAGGAGTAATTTGGGTTGGAAAAGACCTTTGGAGTTCATCAGCTGGCAGCTGTCTCTGCAATACCTGCCATAATGACTCTATTATTCAGTTTTTTCCACTCCATACAGCACACATGACCTCCATTACTCCCCAGAGCAAAGATCTGACTCAATAGTTATGATCCAAAAGCATTTTGCATCCCTTATCCCAGGTAATTTCAAACTCTTGGTTATTGCAATATCCAATCACACAATTATTTTATTATACTTACCTGGCATGGGAGTCAAAAAAATAATATCTCATTTTATAGATGTGGGTGGACCTAGGGCATGAGAATATTATTTGCCAGAGACCACATAGTCTGTGCAGAGGTAAGAAACTGGGTGGTCATCTCTCAGGGCTGACATCCTACCTGCTGTCAGCTCTCTGTGAGCTCCTGCTATTAGTTAGCTAGTATCCACCATGATATTACAGATAATTCTTTGAGGCAAGGGGCAAAGTGGGACAGAACTTGTGAGCTACAGGTATGCAATGGGTTCTAGTGCTGAAGCTGAAAGTGGGGAAAAATTAAGAAATGCTAACTCTGCTGCTATACATGTGGTGGGAACCTGTACTAGGGACCACAGATGAATGATTTCCCTTAAAACACAGCCCATCTGACAGGGGATGGGATTCAAATTAGTAAAATCTGGCTTTGGAAACCAGGAAAGGTCCCCATGATCTCTACTGCTGTCAGTGAGAATTCATATTGTAATGATCAAAAACTATATAAAGGTGAGTATTGCCATTACTTGTTTAAATTGCAAGTCTGGGAAAAACATACTTAAGACATCTGGAATCAATTTTTGTTTTGAAATCGAGTTAATACAGAAGGAAGGCTTGGGAAGAACTGAAAGACAAGATAGTATTTTCTTGAAAGACAAAAATGAAGATAAAAATGTTGAAATAAGTGGCTCACATGCACGGGCCTCATGCTTCCATTTCACATGTAGGTTTTGGTAATACTGTTTTATACATGGTCCCACCAATATGTATATAAATGGCACATTGCTAGGAAACAATATGTTACTTCTGAGAAAAACAAAAAATATATAGCACGGATCACACATCTCTGCTAGATTTGATCTGCTTCCTGGAGTGAGCCAGTTAAGCTTCTTTGAAAACCATGTGTGGATGTCCTGTACTGTCAGCCTCCATCCTGGACACTATGTGTGCTGCATACCTGCTCAGACCTGCCAAGCCATCCCAATTAGGACTGCAGCAGTATCTCACTTAAGCTGAGAAGCTAGTGGCACTTGTTCATTTGGTTCCAGCTAGTACAGGGACTAGTGAATGATGGGCAAGAATTCAGGACCAGCAAATACCTGTTAGTGCTTCAAATTGCACATGAAAAAGGAAGAATTCTGACTTTTTCATGTGAAATGTGTTTTAATTTTAATGTGTTATTAATATGTAAAAAACAAATCTACTTTTTAAACCTGTAGCATAAATTTTTTTGTGTCTATAACTTCTCAGTCTTGAAATCTGAATGGCCAGATATTGAGCCGATATAAATCAATATTGCTGCATGGATTGCAAAGAGAACATAATTAATTTACACCAGCTGAAGTTCTGGCTCAAAATTGTTCAGAAACATATATATACATTCCCTTTTGGGTCATCTGAGTGCCATTGGAAGATGACTCAGCACCTGACAGCTAGCATGGTTTTACATCCACATCAAAGCTTATCCTTAGGCCTTTTACCATACCCCACGGGGGCTGAACATTTGTTTCTGAATGCTTCGCTGAGCTGTGTAATTCAGGAACATCAACAACACATACCATTAAAACTCATCAAAAACAAATCTCAAGCGCAGATACAGAATTCCTAAACCTGCACTTGAGGAGCTGTGTGATCTTCCATTTGAGGGTCAGAAAAGATGTTTTGTAAACTACCTTGCCTCTGAGTGGTCAGGCAACATGGATGAAGCCTGGAGATGTTTTAAGGCAAGGACATTCTCTCCCACTTCAGGGTGTATCTAAGTAAAACTGATTTCAACTACTGCTACTTCATCAGATGTAGGAAGGCAAACTAAACTCCCTGGGAATTAGAAAGCATGTTTTCTATTAGTTGCTTTTGTCACTATCCCATCCAAAATCTGTTGCTTATGTACCTTCAACATAATGGCAAAACATTGTTCAATCTTTTGACAGTTTAAGAGAGTGGTCTTTTTGGACAGATCAAATGCCCCATAAATTAAATCTGTAGCCCTTTCTTCTCTACAACCTTGGAAAAAAACCAGAACAAAAATAAGTGCCCCAGAATATCATATTCAAGACATATCTAGAAATTTAAGACAGCTTTCCTCCTTCATATCCATGAGGCTTTTCATCAGGTCTGGACTGAGGTTGAGGCTATTTCAGATGAAGCTATTGGAAACATCAAAGAAAAGTGTTCTTTTTTTGCAATGTGTTGCACTTGTCTCCATCCTGCAAGTAGACTCTTTCTGACACAAAGGTATCTCTGACCATCCCTCATGGGCACCTCTTTAACTAGGTAGAGAAAAAGCTACTAACAGTGCATATCACTCATTAAAGTGCAGCCCAGTTTGCAAGAAGTAAAGGTCTGCATCACTAATACTAATTTAATGGCATATGGTTTCTTTATTCGTGAAAAGACTTCAAAACTGAAAAGCAGATTGCAGCTTTGCAGAATAAACTGGTGCTGGTGCTCTCATTGCTTGGAGCTTAAAACTACTTAAGCAATACAGGCTTGTCTGTATTGAGTAATTTTTTTGTTGTTGTTTATGTATTCCAAAAATAGAATTGGTTCATCTCAGTTGAAGCTCAGTGTTGTTCCAGTTGTCTTCAGTTTTCTTCTCAAACACACTGCTTTCCCAGACGACTGTATGTATCTCGTGTACGGAAAGAAAGGAGTGTAGTAGCTGGAGCACAGCACTGAAGGCTCTGATTCCTGCTACTACTGCTGCTGCTAACTTTAATCCTGCTTTCCTTCTGTTTTTCTTCTATTATTCTATTCTCCTTCTTGTTCTTTCTTTTAGCCTACCTGACATATGGGCTTGATGAGAAGATCCTTGCAATCCTGGTGCATTGTCTAATCCTAGCATTTAATAGAAATAATGGAGGAAAAGGATTTCCTGACTGCTCCAGCACTGGGAGATGCTGCACTCAGCAGAGACTGCTGAAAGGAGGAGCTCTGTTCATCCCACAGCCTTATCCCCATTCCAGAGTAAGGCTTAATTTCCAGCGACCCCTGCAGAAAGCTGTATGTGAGCCTATTTTGCATTTTCCTACACCCCACCCAGCTGCTGCTGTTAAACCCAAAATTCCCAAAAGCAGCATTTTATGCCATGTCTTCAGTACATGCACCCACATGTCTGGGGTTTTAGGGTGTCTCTTTGTGTGTGAGAGACCATGAGGGGACAGCCTATGTCATTGGGTCCCTGCCTGCAGCAGGGGCACTGAAATATGAGAAATGAGGAGACCTGCAGCATCTACTAGGAGAAGACATCTAATTAAATCCTGGTTTTAAAGGTGCTCTTGAAGAAATTGGTCGATTTTCATGTTACAGGGATAAATCTAAACACATAAACCCTTGGGTTTCGGGTAATATTGTGCTAGTGAACCCTGCCTCCCTTTTAACACACTATTCCTGTCTGCACAGCAACCTACAGCATCTGGGACCATCCCCACTGAGCCCTGGTGCTCCCAGCCTGGGACCCCAGCATAGGGGTCCTCTGGCTGCAGAGATCCGACATGAAGACCCATTCCCATTACCTCATCAGATACTTTTGTGTATCCCCAGGCATTTTGACCATCCTACTGCTAGAAAGGGGCTGTCTTTTCTCATCATAAACACGTAAGGCCCAGAGAGCTCCAGTGTCAGCCTCCAAATTTTATTCTTCAGAACTGGACTGGAGCTGCTGCTGTGTCTCCAGGAGCTATTAAGGTTTTTAAGGCTACCGCATTGCTGTTACTTCAGTGCTGCCTGTGCATGGCAGACGTGCTGTGGCCAGGTGCCAAGCTGCCTGGAGCAGAGCCAGTTAATGAACAGTGACACAAGCTGTAAGCAGTAGAAACTGGTGGTCTGAAGTAGGTGTCAGCATCAGTAGGGTACATATTTTATTTAAGGACTGGACGACTCACTGTATGTACATTTGCTGAAATACAGATGCTCCAAGGCCAGCTGTGGCCCCCAGCACTGACACAGCACAGGTAACTGCAGAAATTCTATCAGTGTGCTCTGAAATGGGATTGGTTCGAGCCCCTTCTCATCAATGATTTCAGTCATTTGGCTGAGCGAGGCGAACGCAGTTTCCGTGCAAGCTCTGGGCGCAGCCCTGCCTGGGGTTTTGAGCGGGGCCTTGTCCGTGCTCCGCGCTGGGCCCCAGCCTGCACTCGCAGGCAGCTGGGCTCCCTAATGTCTTCCAAAGTGAGAAGGAGTGCTCTGGAGCTGCCACCAAGCCCTGCTGTCTTTGGCACCTGTGCGACAGAGGTTGCAACGTCCGTTACACATGTTCTGCAGGGCTGTATAGATAAATAGTAGAGCTGTTGATGAAAGGAAGCAGTGCCAGCCACTTTTGGCCAGTGCAACAGGAACGTGTCCTGTTGCCTCAGGTCGAAAAGGCTTTGGCTGTCCAGAGCTCACAAAAATGAGAGGGAGGAAGTGCTGGTAATGATATCTGACACATATTTGCTTCATTCATGGACAAATTAACCTTAATTATCCAATTTTAAAATCAGATTTAAGTGGAAGGGCCCCTCCTCACCCCCCACTGCTGCATATTTCAGGGATTAAGTTGTTTGGTTTTAGTGATAAATTAGAAACATCTGCTTCCGCTGACATGCTGGAGAGGAGGCGCGCACAGCAAAGCTGCCCTGTGGCTGCTCCAACCCTTGGGGGGATTCGGTACCAGGGCACGGTCCTGCCGACCTCTGGACATGGGGTCTGAAAGGATCAGGCCCTCTCCCTTCTGCACAGGGCTCGGTGGGGCTGGAGAGGTGCACATCTTCTCCTGGAGTTGCTCAGGATGGTTTCTGGGGAGATCAGAGCAGTGGTGAGCATCTCCAGCAGCGTGCATTCAGCAGAATCTTCCTTTTAAGGGTATCTTGGCAGTTCTTCTGTGCAAGAAAAACTGTTTCTGCTATGGGATCATCAAGTCGTGATGTCAAGGAATCCAAACCTCATGCCAGAGTCGCTGCAGAGGTCGCTCAGGCGTGAGCAATGATGGCAGTAAGTGACCTGGCCACCCCATTTGGATGAAGAAAATGGTGATAATTGAGAGAACGGAGATGTTTTACAACCCTGGTGTATCCCTTGGGAGGTGATACAACTTCCCGATGGCTGAGGCAGGTTGGAAACAGCCAAGAGACACATCATGTCAAAGCACTTCACATGGGCTTCCACCTCGAGCAGGAGGTATGAAAACAATCCTCCTGGATACAAGCTGTTATCTGCAGCAGTGGAAAGCTGGGTCTAAATCCTGCCAGATGCAACAATCCAAATACTACCTGGACATCCATAGAGATGTATCTGTGATGGACTCAGTCTGTGCATCCCCTTATGGCAACCCCCTGAAGGGAACCATGAGGATTATTTTGACTTCGGTGTGGCCTGTGTCCCAGTGCATGGTTTTAATACATGCCCTGTTGGGCTGCAGAAACAGATGTTTTACACACACCAGTCAGATTATTTTTTTTTTTCTGGCCTTTGGCAATCAAAACTCTCAGACAGCAGCCCTAATCTTCAAGGACAGAGCATGCCTGCAGAATAGGGGAAACCAGGATGCTGGGTGGTTCTAACAGCTCCTGGTCCCAAGATGCCCTCTTTTTCCACCTGGATACTTTCTTCAGGTGAGTTTGAGGATTATGTACATTTAACTGAGATTTTTCGATAATCTATCAGATATGTCAGAGCCAGAATCCACAGGCAGGTTCAGTACATGCTCTCAAACTGTCTGAACAGTACAGGTCCTACGATCTGGACACTTTCTGGTAGGGCAGGAGACACTGTTCAGGTATGAAACAGTGCAACATATTTTATTTCTGTCTGAGAAATTCCATACACAGAGTTCTGCCTGAAGCAGGCTACAAAATCAGGACTGAGGTATATGGGTCATTAATGTGCAGGAAGCCATCCTAGGCAATGTTACAGAGGAAACTATCCTCTTAAAAAGTTGAAGGCCATCTCCAATGAAGCCTCCAAACCCACATTCCAATGTAAAGCAACATAATCCAGCTGAAAATCTTAAAAATACAGTGAAATGCAGATCCTTCTCTGGAGAAACTAAAAAGTACCTACTGCACACCCATGGACCTGGATATGCAACAAAGTCCCTCTGAGATCTGGGGTCCAGCCCTGGTCAGAGAGGACCTGCTATTCCTGAAGATGCAGGAGAGACAGGAGAGGTAGAAGGACAACCTGTTTCATATCTAGCCAAGACCACTGACCCTGCTCATCCTGCCTGAGATGTTTCCTTCTGTCAGACTGCCCGTGTTACTTATCATTGCACTCTCACAAAGGACACTTGAATACTTGATGAAGATGATGAATCAGGAAAGGGAACTTTCTTTTCTTTGTTTCCAGATACCCCTTGTGAGGAGATGGTAAAAAAGGAACCCCTGGGTAAACACACAGATGTGCCAGGAAAATGGAAGAGCTAGAAGAAGGAGAGTAACAGACTGGTAACCTACAGAAGGAAAAGGGTAGAGGAACTGAAGAGAAGTTGGAGAGAAGTAAAGATGGGTGTGACTGGAAGGGTTGCTAATGCAGGGCTGTGATCAAAAGCTCTTCTTGGATTTTGGGACCAAAAAAGGACAGGCTCTGGAAGATGACTTTCAGAGGATATCCACGCAGAGCTGAAATTCATAAAGACTCAAAGGAGCCAATTGCTCTGTAAAAAAATACTGACATAGTCTAGAATAAGCAATGGATGCAAAGGTGTTTCTCTGCTAAGTCCCAGAAGAGCCACTTTCATTGTTTAGTGATGTGAAAAAGGACTGGGAACAGCAGTCTGGGACATGTTGGGGAGGTGGGCTCAGTCCCCTGGTGCACTGAAGCACAGCAGACTGGCTGTGTGGAGGAACAGCAGCAAAGGGCTAGCAAGGCTGGCGTAACATCAAGTTTTTATAGACTGCTGAAAAGGGAAAAGACTTTAGGTCCTGAGTCGTAACTGCTAGTGAGAATAGCAGACACATGTTCCAGCACAGGGAGCCTCTGCCTCCAAGAAATGGAGAGTTTTCCTGGATAAATCCAGAAAAAGTTCAGACTTCTTTTTTTTCCAAAGGGTAAAAAAAAAAAAACCAAAAAGGGAGGTCCCTTTCTTGGCAGCTCACAGATCATCTCCCCCTGCAGTGATGAGACTCCCATGCTGGCCTGCACCCAGCCATGAGGCCCACTGGACTGGTGTGAAGAGGTGAGGTGAGCAGGCTGGACACATACCTCTTCAGCTCTGCCCTCTGAGCTCTCCTTGTTTTTATATCATTGTCACTCCCTGGTTTTATTGCACTTCTTAGAAACTACATTTCAGTTCCCACTTCCATTATTAATACCCTCTACGCTCTTGTTTTTTCCTGAAAGTAAAATATACTTATTGAAAGAATGTAGAGAGAAATAAACCAGAGCACATGAATTACAATAGATCCAAAAAACATATCCCCTTACTGAACAATTCCCCTTCCTTCCCCAGCTTTAACCTCGGACTCTTGCCAAATGTTCCTGTTTGTTGCAGGGTGTCTGATTTTGGGTTTGGGGTCTCTCCAAAGGGGGAGGTGAGAACATAAACTGAAAATAGGATGGGTGGCCTGATGGTGTCCAAACACAGTCAACGATGTTCATTAAATCATGTTCAGGATTTAGTCTCCACCTCTGTAGGCTGCACCCCATGTGGGCCTGAGAGACACAATACACAGATAAGGAAGACAAATCCAGTAGAGAGACTGAAGATGAGCCAATTTGTTCAAGCCAGCACAACATATGGACTCTCACATCTCTCAGCCTAGGAAATCTGCTCCCCACAGATTTCTTCTAGGTTTGCCCAGACTAAGAGAAACCTCCCAGACAGTGAGACTTTTTCCCTCTTTCCTTTTGGGTTATTTCATAACAATGTGCCTCTCACTGCCAGGGTCTTTTTCCCATTATGCACAGTCTGTTCTTCCCCTTTAAAAATGGTACCCATTATCTTGTATAATGAAAATTAGTCTTATACTAAACATTTCTGCCCTTCTCAATGAATACATGTCACAGAAACGCATAAACTGTTTGATCATATGGATCTATTACACACCCCACCCTGCCCTGAATGACATCCCTTCCAAGATTTAACTGTAAAGTGTCTTTGAAGACTCAGGTTATGTCTTCTGCAGTTCTGCCTTCATTGCTTTGAGCTTTCCCAACTGCATCTGACATCAGGTGAGTCTTGAGGCTAGACACCCAGGACCTTGCTTTTCCAAGATGAAAACTGAATCCTAATTTATTAAGAACCTGAACAATTTATTTGAGCACTGGGAAACTGGAGTAATATGGATTTCTTCTTCAGTCCAAGTGAGAAACTGTATTACTGATCTGCACCTTTGACTTCAAAGAGAATGTGAGCAGAAATAAATACTTTTTGCTGACAGTTGCAGACCGATGCCTGGAACTAAAATGTTGCACCCTTTATTTTCCAGGTATGATCATGAAGATGAGCCTGCAAAGACTCTAGATTTCTCTGCCAAGAAAATAATGTAATTGCTTTGTTGTGTTTTTAACTAACAAAGAATCCACTTCAGCAGATAAAATGGAGTTTCACCCATCTTGTACTTGTGAAAGGCAACCTTGTCTCAGGAGCACTGTAATTTTTAATGCCTCTTATTTATCTTATTTGTTAAAAGCCTTAGGATTTCTCTCCCATGTGAGGTTAAGTCTTTCTGGTCAATTTAAATTGTCATTTTATCTGGAAACTAGGCTTGATGGTTCATGGGACAGACCTGTGAATGGACACATCACAGAGAATTAAGTCTGTAAATCAGATCTATCACAGTGAATGGACAGAGGACCTTCCCCTCAAGGCATTCAAACACAGCCCTTAGGACACTGCTTATATGTGGATGGCCACATACCTTCTCACCTTGGCACTGTGACTGAAACAGAGATGCTCAGTTTCAGGAACCATCCTGCCCCCTGTATCATTTAGCAATATGGAGTGGGACCTGCCTTCACTCACCTGCTCATCAGATCAGTGGGGGTATAGTGGAGGAAGGACAAGGAAGAGGCAGCCACAAAGAGAGGGCAATACACACCACATAGTTCCCACCTAGGTGACACCTGATGGAGACATCCCTATCTCTGCCTTTCCAGAAACCAGCAAGGATGGTGATGAGCCTCCTGCTCAGCACAGAACTGAACCCAGGGGCAGCTCCAAAGGGAACTGGGCTTTGAGAGTTTCCTCTGTGACAGTGGCAAACATATCAGTTCCTTTACTTTCAGTTTTGCTTTTCCACACCTTTTGCCCTGCCCTCTCTGCTCTATGTTGCTCTTAAATGCATTTCTTGGGCACACCATGGTCAATGGGGACAAAGCATCAGGAGGAGCAACAGCCCTGCATTCCCAGCATGGAAAATCTGCCCCAGTAGCACAGCTGAAGTTGTCCCAAGCCAAAGAAAACAGGGAGCACTCACTATAGGAAGAGACTGCCTGGCTCTGTAATGCAGCATGCTCTATGCCACAGTAGCTGCACGATTTGTGAAGTAGGTTATTTCTAGTGAATTTCCACAGCTTGCACAGCTCCAAGGGCTGTGGGTAATGCTGTGCTCACACCCATATTTTCCTAAAACTTCAGCCTGAAGAGCTTCATCATTTCCTTGAAAGTGAGTGGGTTAGAGAAATTAGCCACCATTGCGAGTATCAGGTTTTGGGCAGCTGGCATGCAGGCAAGTCTTGCCTCAGCCTTGCCTGGATAATGGCAACCAGAGACTAAGGGGAAAAAGGGGAGCAAGAGCATGCTAATCCATTTACAATCTCACCTACCCAGACCAAGGTTGTGCTTAATCACTTACACTCAGCATTTCATTTGTATTTAACCACACACATTCTGTCCCTAGTCTGCATGAAGCATACTGCTTGTGTCTGTGGAACCATAGAAAATAAAATGACCTTGAAAAAAACCCAATGAAACAGAAGAAACACCCCAACAAAATAACAACTGGATGTGTTTGGGAGAGTTTAATAAGTTAAATGCAGAAGCTTAAGTCTGCAAGAGCACAGCCCTGAAGCAAACTGATTTATTTGGTATTTACAGATTTATTTCTTTTTTTTTCTTTTTCAAAACAAGTTGCTATGAAACATAGCAACAAAGGTTAAAGTGAAGATTTGGAATGATGTTGGAATCATTCACAAGGGAAAAAATAACCATAATAATATCTTTTTTTCGGGTTGATGGAATGTAAGATTAAAGCTAAATAGAAATATTTCAAAATATTTTAGGCAACTTAAACACCCTGAACCCTGTGAAAAGTAGACAATTAAACCAATTTTTTTTCCCCATAAAATTGTGTCTTTAATTAAAAAATAAATAAATAAATCTGTCTGGTAATTTTCTGATAGGAATGTTATGTACATAAATGTCCAAGTTATTTACTCCTCTCTTAGAAGACAAGATACAGGAACAGATTTCACTAAAGTCATACCACAGTAGATTCCTAATAGAATCTCATGTATCCCAGCAAAAACCTGTGCTTTTCTGAAAGGTGTCTCTACTGTTTTCCCTTCTTAAAACGCATTTCAGAGAAGTTAGAATAGGAAAGCAGAACCCGTTGTAACTTACCTTCAAACTTGAGTGGATGACATCTGATTTATCAGCGAAAGTAACGCGCTCCGGTCGGGTAGGGTAACAGTTGGAAATTCAAGCCCACAGGTAATTAATTGGTGCTGATTCAAAACCCTTTAAAATGAATTTAAACAACACGACGAATGTACTTTGTGAAAACTTATTTGAAGCTTGATGGTCTTGTATTGCGTTCTGTAACTGTCTGTCGTAGCTAAATAAGCTCCCACTCCTTTCCTCGGCCACTTGCCAACTTTTCTAATTTAAAGCAACTGTGAGCTTGCTGTAAAACTCCTGCTGGAAGGAGCTCAGTGTATGCCATGGAGCAAGGAGCAAGCATGTGTGCAAGACTGAAGTGGTACCACAGAGTCCCAACAGGACCTGGGGCATCGCCTCCCTGCTGTAATGTTATATCATCTTTGGAAAGCATGTTAGGTTAAGTTGTCTCCTTCTCTGCAAAGACACAGAGAAAAGGAAAAAAACATGCTTCTTCTGGCATCTAGTCCCCTCAGCGTGGGATCTGGGAGGAGCAGCATCTGTCTCAAAGTAGAGGAACAAACAACAGCTTCAAATACATAGAGTGCTCGGAGCTCCCAGAGGAGGCTGGTCCCCAATTTGGTCAAAAGACTCCCAATATTTTTAGAGGCACTAGTTCTTGGTCTGAGGCTTTGGGCACAGGTCCATGGGTTTCTTCTGGTCTTCCTCCACTAGTGCAGTGCTGGGTGCCTCTCTCACAGAGTGGCTGGGACACCCAAGCTGAGGTTCATGGATGAGCACAACTCCAAACTTCTTGTTTTTTGAGAGTTTAAAACTGGTGATTTTGGATGTTTTCAAAAGACACTCACTGCAGCAATCCTGTCTTCTGAGACATGTCAAGCTTTAAATAATCAGAGGAGTGGGTTTCCAACACATCCACCTGGGGATGCCTCTCTTCTGCTTTGCTCACAGTGGAGAATGTGAAATGTTGTTCATACAGGAAAAGCTGCCTGTGCCCATGTCAAATTCCTTCTTTTTTGCTAGGAATATCTTTTTATGTTTGACACACATGGTTAGTATTTATGAATTGACAGAAAGGTCCCCTTTTGCAAATACGAGTTTTCTCTGCAGAATATCTAAAAGCAAACAAACAAAATAAAAATTATAAAACATCATTGTGATATGGGAAATCTCAGTCTCTCAGGTTCCACATTAGTACCATAACAAACTCTTGTTTAAAAAAATAGTATCCTTCAAAGCCCACCTCAGATTATGCCCCAAATCACTCAGCACTTTCAGAAATGCATCCAACTAAGCTGCTGATGCTAAGGTGACATCAGTTTTATTGTAGTTATTATTAAGTTGCTTTTGTTTTATCATCTATATTTTCTTGAAAAAGAAATCTAAGTGAAGATGGAATAATTAGAGTGAAATTTTCAAAGGTGTTTGATGCCCCTAAAAGGGGAAATGAATCATCAATCACAAAACAAGTCAGTGTCAAAATGCCACTTGTGAACTGGGGATGAAAGATCCTGTTCATTTGAATGTTCTAATTTACATGACATGGAAATATGAAGTATCCAGTTTTTTAAACTGATAATTAAAAAACAGAGTCCTGTGCATTCAATCAATATAGATAAAATGCTGTAGCCAATGATGGAAGAAAGGATATAAAGAAAACTCTTTTTTCTTTCTAGTGGAATAACCTGTCAATAAAAAGATATAGAGCAATCCATTACAGAATCATATGGTATGGTGAAAACTTCTGTATATTATTAAACAAATCTGAATTATTACCCAAAGTAGAGCTTTCTATTTTGCTCTGTGGATTTGCTGGTAAACTTGGTTGCAGGTGGGCAACAGTGAAAGTACAAATACCATCCTATTATGTCACTTGAAGGTATATGAATTATTTCTGCATCCTGATTTTCATTCTGCCTCATAAGAATGTGACTGAGGACTAAATAGCCATTGGTGAAACAGTAAATAATATTAATTAGAGTAATTTTACAGCAACAATAATTATAATCACATATTTCTTCCAAGCTGTCAACATTTTATGCCCTCTGACTACCTGAATATCTTTCTGTGGTCCACAACACAAATTTGGCAGTTCAGCTCTTATGCTGTAGGGAACGAGTCTTAAGGAGGAAGATGCAGTTATAGTTTTGTTAGAGGGGAAGACACATCAATTCCAACATAAAAAAGACTCTTAAAAGGAAGGAGTTGAACCCATTTCATTCATTTGCTGGGCTTTCCAGATCAGAGGTTGGGATGCAAGTGTGAAAGTGGAAGAGAAACTGCAAAGCACTCTGTGAGACTTGAAGGTTTCAGTGTTCAACAGAAAACAGGTTTCACATTTTTGGAGGAAAGATTTTATTTTTACAGGGTTGCTCACTGGTGTCTGTAATAAGCTCATTTTTCAACCCTCTAAAGTTATGATTCTAGGTAACTATTTCACATTTTAGCCCATCACCAGCACATTGTTTGTCTTGCTTTTGGCTTTGTCTAGACACAGCTGTGGTAGCATAAAGCTGTTAGCTGCAGCAGCTGAACTGGGAACTGCAATTGGCATTCATGTCATAGAATCATTCCATCATTTTGGTTGGAAAGCACCTTAAAGATCATCAAGTTCAACTGTGTGTCCTCACAGGTACAGCACAGCAGCTAACAGTGGTTAGGAAAAAAGGAATAATTAATCTCAGAGAAATTTCAAAGGGGAAGAAAATGCCTCTTGCCTCACCTGTGAGGACAAGTCTTCATATGGTCTTCTGTACATGTTTATTTGTTTAATAGCTAGCTCTTGGCATTTACAGCTTATTCATTAGGAGAGTTCATAAGGTATTCCCAGGGTGATAATACAAGAATATCCAAGAAAGACATCAGTGTGAAAACTTCAACAAATTCAGGTATCACTATTAAGGAAACAGAAGAGGGAGGGGTGGGTGGTTTGCTTTTAAGGGGTGATGCTTTTATGGTTCCCAATTGCTACACCCATCTGGAAATGCCCAAGTGAATGTCTGCAGTCTGGGTACTGGGGACACAGTGATGAGGAACAGCTCAATACCAGATGACTGTGCAGGTGCTGGGGCTGCACAATGCAGGGAGTCATCTGGGTACCAGTGGATTAACACCACATGCATTTTTTATCTATGTGAGATGTAAAATGCAGTTCCAACAGGGCCTGCAACTTTTCAAATGAGTAAGATTTATTCTAAGCCTAAATTTGTTGGAATCCAGTCCAAATCTCATTTACTCAATAAGGTGACCTAGCTAAAAACACCTCTGTTCTGCACCTCCATTCAATTATTAGTAACCAGTGATAAACTAGCATTCAGGGTTTGTTATCTGTTTGAAACAGCTTGGCACAGCTCTGCTATGCTGGTTTGAAGTGAGTGCTGTTTGTGACAAGCAGTACACACATTTCATTTCTCACCCTCCAGTCAGACAGATCACCCCAGTGTTCAGGCTTGGAGTTTTAATGGGGCAGGGCATTGCAACTCCATTGTCTCCACATCAGCAATTAAAATTTTACTTGGAGTTTCACTTTGCAGAGTTTCACATGATCAGGAATTTGTTTTGGGTTTTTTTTTCCCTGCTTTTGTTCCCCCTCCCTTTTCCTTCAACAGCACACTTTTCCAGAAAGAGTCTTAAACACCAGAGCCCAGAATTCCAAAGACTTTTTTTATGCCTTAGGCCACCACTGAGAATCTAGTGAGATTTACAGGGCTCCTTAAATGAGTGAGAGCCATTGTAAACTGTAGCTGTAAAAAAAAAAAAAAAAAAAAAGCAAGCTGTAAAAAGCAATGCTGTGCCTAAATCTTCTCTCTTGTTTTCCCTCAGCTACTCTGTTTTCACAACATGGAGAGAGTGACCATGCAGATCAGAGTATCTCTTCTCCAAAAGATGGATGTCGGTGTTACCCAGTGTTGGGTTAATATCACCGGGCACAGGTCCTTCCTCAAAGTTAACAAAACAAGGTCTACCTCCACATTACCCTGAGTGAGAGTTTTAGGACCTCACACAGGCTGAGGCGAAGCCCCTGCACAGTTCTAGAGATGCTTCACTAAATACTCAGGGTTTTATTTCTTCCAAATCTGCACAAACAGTCTATTATGGAAACAGAAATAAAATCTGTATCTGTCAGTGCACATTCCTTTCAGAGCAGGATTATTGTCTTTATCTCATAGGTGGCTGTATGGATGTACCCTGCAGAGGCACCACAGCTTCCATTCCATGAGGTCTCAGTTTATCACTCTCCTTTATTTTGGAAAAGAAAGAGGCAATCAGCTGCCAGTTTATCTTCTGCTTGTATTATCTAGATGTAATGAAAACACGCTTGGTATCCAAGATAGTGTAATAAGAATGGCTTATATTTGGTTCTTTTCTGCCAAGTGCAGTCAAACAGCAACTAAAGATAAGTCTGAGAGTAACACAGACCCATTTAAAATTAGCACACATACTGATTTGGGAGGATTGGGAAACCAAATATTTCCTGTGAGCGCTCAGAACAGTTCTCCCTTCCCAGGTGCATTGAGTCTGTGCAGGTGAGAAGGGCAAGCTCTGCTGCCCCAGGGTGCCAGCAGCTGCCCACCTCTGCCATCATGCCTTGCAGCGTCCTCAGCAGTGCTCTGCCAGCACCAGTGAAGTTCTCACAGCCCTGCTGCTACTGCCATGCTGTGGGCAGGGATCCCTCAGCTCTACCTGACAAAACATTAGATCCTAGGCTTTCATTCCCTTAGTACAATATAGACCTGTTGGCACTGGAGACCACAGAGAGACCATGGCAGCAGTATTACACCAGCACTCCTCAGCTTTGCTGTGTCTATTGCCCAGGACTAAAGGGAACATTAGAGAGGTCATGTCTCTACAAGCCATTCACTCACAACTCTTATGAAGAAGAAAGCTGTAGCCACACATAAAGGTTAACAACATCTCTCTGCTTGCACATGTCAGTCTTAATTTACTGTAGAAGTTGACACAAATTCAGCATCACAGATGCAAACTACTTATTTTTGTTCTATTTCAACAGGATAGGGCAGGAAAGGACTTTTATCCTATTTCATACTCCACAGGACTATGCCTGTAGCACTTCAAGTCACAAAGAAAACATTATCAGCTTGAACTGCTTTCTAGTTTCCTTATTTTGTTTGTTCAAAGAGAAAGTTATCCGATTCATTATGCTTGGTTTATCTGGAAGCAGTCCTCAGTGTGCTAGCTGAGTGCTTTGACCTTTTGCATATTCTGTGGCTGATTGGTTTGGCCATCCATCTTCTCCACTTGTTGAAACCCTCACTTAGCAATGAAAGGCCAACAGCCAAGTCTGCGTGAAAAATGTGGTGCAAAAGGAATCAATTAAGGACTGGGTATATTTCATTGTAATTCCCATAGACATGGAAGATTATCAGAATTTGAAAAGTTGCCTGAGGTGCCTGGACTTCACAGCTGCTGACAAATTATGACTATATTACAGTATTTTGATAAATCTTTTTGGAAAAAAAATAGTAATCTTTTGTGATCTGATCACCCCAGTACAAAGAAGTTAATATTCCTATTACTCCCAGTGATCTAACTTCTGCTGTTGGTCTCTCCAGTTTCTTTCTGACTATCTTGCCAGCTCCTTTAATTTAACACAGCTAAACCCAAAGTCCATATTTGCCTTGCCTAATTCTCTGTAACCTATTACTTTTGACTATTCTAGCCTCACTTTTGCCCAGGAATGTGAAGAGAGGGGAAAAAAAAATACAGATAAGAACAAGCTGATATGGAGTTAGTTGTTTAATCTCATTTTTCAGGAAATAAGCTTTCCAGAATATGCCCACTCTTCTGTGCCCATGTACATGTTCAGATTTTCCTTCCTACTAGTTATGCCAAGCAACCATGCCTGTGCCCACCTCTTGTGAATGGCTAATCCCTGTGAGTTCTCAGTCACATCCCCAAACTCCTGAACAAATAGAGGGTTGAGTGCTATGCTCATTCTAACACTGACATTGCTAGTGCTAGAAAGGGGACCAATGCAGCCCTGAAAGCACAAGTGGGAAAGGAAATCTAGTCTTTCCAAATGAGGGCCTTAATCACATAGCTAAAGAACAAATAAAGCTCTTGTTTTCTCAGTGATGCTTGGAGTCACACTTTCCTCTCTGCAATGTGGCACAGCTTCAACAGAGGGGTAGAGAACAGAGCTGTCCTTTGGGCTGCAGAGCCTATAGACTGGCAGTCAGGGTATCCTCCTGGGTACAAGACATTTAGACTTGAACTCCCTCAGGCTCAGGGTAGCTCTCAGCCTGCATATATAACTCCCCTGGGTGAATGCTCCTATCAAACCCTTGGGTGGGGAGGGCTACATCTATTCTAATCATATTTTACAAAGAGAGATCTTTTCAAAATAAAGGAGATTCAGAAATCATCACAAAACTCTCAATAATGGGGTCTCAAGCATTATTGGCCTTGAGCATAGGTGAATAATTCACTATAAAAGGAATTTGAACACTGAAATTGCATTTCTAAAAGTGTACATGCATGTCAATGAGTGCTAAAATACTGGCAGTCCTACCCAGACAGAAATATAGCATTTGCATGAGTCTCAGCCCTGCTGCCCAGTCACAAAACTCATGATTTATTTTTAGCAATTAGTCACTATAGTAAAAGAGAAGTGGATAAGAAAAGGCTGTATACCTCCAGTAGGGATAGGAATTGTACTGAATTCATGACCACGATGAGAAAAGCATGATAAAAATACACTTGTGCTTTATCTGATGAGAGTGGTTTGTCTGAATGAAGAAGCTGAGAAAGTCCCTTACCCGATGGAGGGCAGATTTCTCCATAATTCAGGAAATATCCTGCCTTCCAGCCTACCCAATATGGCCCTTGATCTGTGCGTGTCTCAGGCAGAAAGGGCATCTGCTGAGTGCAGCTCGGGGTTCATGCCACGAGACAGTCAGCCAGACAGTCTTGAGAGATATCTTCCTAACCCAGCCAATATCAGCCTCACACAGGAGGCACCATATGGTTCTCCCTGACTGCACATACAGCTGGCCTGGGTTTGAAGAAAGCATTATCTGACACTCTCCTGCAAATGATTGGGGGGTTACTCGGGGATAAAATGGCAATTGCTCAAGAAAACCAAACACTACATATGGATACACATGTATATTCATTTCTGCTCTGGCTGGCTGATAGACTGTCCTGCCGGCTGCTCAACTGCAATCTGAGGGGGGCATGTCTTTAATTTAATGGAAAGAGCATTCTTTTAACTATTAATTAACATCACCCCCCAAAGCTAAGAGAAAACACAGGTCTGGAGGCCGAAGCTCAGTTAATTACAGATGGCACTGTTTTACAGCCGTGGAGCAGGGTGCAGCCCGTGGTACCAGCAGTTACCTAACTGCTCGGGATCATAAACAACCACAGCCTGTTTGGAAGGACTGGAAAGATCCATGCCATTAAAACTTTATTGTCTATGGCTGCCTTTCCAAGTGAGTAGGCTGTTGGCTATATGCATTTCCTGAACTGTACAAGTTCTCTGACAGTGCTGGTGGCAAAATATAGCTGGTAACTTTCTGAAATGAAACATCTGATTCAGAACAAACAAATCATTGCTGTCACAAGTATCTTGACTTCTTAAACTTAGGTAACATAACAGCACTGACTAGAATGAGCAAATTATCTTAAAAAAATCAGAACATTTATTTTCATCTCAGAAAAGCCTTTCTTAGCATTCAGAGATGTATCAGAAAGAAGTTTAAGTTAGGTACTTCAGCAGGCACAGCTGAAGGTTTTAACATTCATCCTAAATCTCCAATGTTATCTTTGTGCAACTAAGAATAGTTACTGACAGAAGATTGACTCTCAGGTGGTTTTCAAATCTACAGGCACTGAGGAACCAGCTATCACAAGGTGCAATCCAAAAGATTCTCTTCTTTGCAGGCTGACAAGCTTACAGCAAGTGGTGGTGGCACATGATGGGCTGTACAAGATGCAGTTTGTTTCATGGTCTAGTTTTCAACAACATGGCTGGAGGCAGTGAAATTGCAATCACTTGCTGAGACAAAGAGTGCACAAACTTTCCTGGATAGTGGGATTTAATATAGGTTTGTGGAACATATTTTGTTGAATTAAAAACAGTGGAGACCAGAGACTATGAGTCTTCATCCTAGGTTTTTTATTGGAGTGGCTCAAGCAGAAGATGTTACAACCTGTGCCAGGTTAATGAATTGAATCTGCCCACAGAGGTATCCAGTGATACCTCTTCCCATGGTGCTGTAGATCTCAGCATCCCTCTTTGTGGGAGAAAAGGAGTCTGCCCAACCTGGCTGCTGGGGCATTGCAGTAGGAGAACGGACTTGGAAACTCTGCTCCTTCCTCAGATCTTGGTGTATGGGAAAGGGCACAGTTTGAATGGAAAGTGATGAAACAGCAGTGGGGAGCTGCCCAGAACTGGCTGGTAGGACAGTGTATTTTCAGCCAGGTCACGGGGACAACAACTTGCATGCTTGGCCAGATGGTGTTAGTGGAAAAAGGAGTGGGAAGAGGAGGAGAGGAGAGCTAACGCTTTCCGTGCCACTGCTGGGAGCAAGAGCCTCTGCAGCTCCAGCACCCGGGCATTGGAGACAGCCCCTGCCAGAGGCCGGGTCCCCCCCTTTGCATCCTCAACCAACACTCCACCTCAGCCTTCACTGCTTGGAAATGAAGGTGCAAATGTAATATGAAGAGCAGGAAGGAATTTGGAATGTCGTGCGGTGCAGCAGAAGTTGGAGTGGTAACAAGCCCAGAGAGCTGCAAAGACCATCAGAGCCATTCCATGTTCCCAGCTAAGGCAGGGGCTGTTTAACTAGCTCACCACAGCGAAGAAGAGAGCATGCAGCCTCAGATTAAAAACCATGTCTGTATTTAGATATGTAAGTCTAAAAGGAAAAATACAGTCCTATATACCTTTATTTTTTTAATACTAGTGTTTGTGTTTCCTAACCAATTGCTAATTTGGTCCCTCTACAGTGAATAAACAGATGAGTATTCTGGAATCTGTTTTTAATTACAGTGCTGTTTCTTTTAATTATGAAAAATGAGGATATCCTTTTTCTGTCCCATATGACCTGTTTTCTATAGGGTTTCTACTAAAAAAATTTCCAAATACCTTTCTTTTCTGGTTCCAAAGTGTCTCTGTTCTCCACCCCTTATATTTCCTGGAGAGCAGTTTAACTCCACAGTAACTAATTGCTCTGTGAATGTATTTATCCTTGCAGATATAAGAGAGACCTCTAATTTCCATAGTGCTGTTTTCCAAAGTTTCTTGAAGCTTCCCAAGTGACTTCAGCCAAACAACTCCAAAGTAATAGTGCTGCAAGGCAAACGAATTACATCATTAGGAATTGCTAAGAAATCAAGGACTTGGACTCTTTTGGCACTAATGTCTCTTTGTGCCTCTTTGCAGCATTTAAGAGGGCTCATTCTCACTTCTGCAAGAGCAGACGTAGCTGAGTGGACTCACACTTATGAGACTCATATTTGAGAAGCAGGATTACTTTGTTTCCCAAATGGATCCAAATGCAGAGAACATGACCAAGACTTTAGTTACTCTTCTTTGACACCCACTCTGCTGTTAAAAGCCTGTTCTTAGAGTGAGAATAGAGCACCTGAAAAATGGAATTATTTTCACAGAGTATTTTTGCTATTTTAAAGGAGATATTTCTCTCCACTTTCTAAATCTGTTTTAAAGGGCCTTCAAAATCACTTCTCCCAAGAAGTACCAGTAAAATGCTTTTATCACTCACAGGTTAAACTGTGGGAGTTGTGAAACTCCAAGGTGTCCTTTGGAATTTTAGGGGAACACCCCACCTGGGCTTGTCTGCAGAGGCCCTTGGATGCTGTGAAGGACACACATTTGAGGGTTCATGATAGCACAAAACTCACAGGACTGTGAAAAGACAGCTGGCCAAAACAGCCAAGGGAAGCAGGGAATGTGTGTCAGAGCCTCTTCTGTGCTCCACAGTGCCAGTGTGAAAGCTGGAACCAGAGGAGCAGAAGCAACAAATGCCACCTGGATGGGATGGTTCCCTGCCTGCATCCAGCTGCTGGTGAACCCATCGAGGAGACTCTCACCAGCATCAGGGGGATGTTAGCTAGGGTGGGGGAGAAGGGCATCCCACTGTGACCATGTGTGCGCACTTCCGCCTGCACTTGCTCAGTCATCCAGAGCCAGCACAGCAGCCTGTGGCACCTGGCAACACTTTTCCAAAGCCAAAGGCCATCACACTGAGGGCCAGTTAGCCACTACCCCAGGTCCCCTCCTGCTGTCAGTGTTGTACAAGGTGAAGTGGCAATTTTTAGAGGGGATGAGGTATCACAGGGCCTGAACTTCATTTGGTAAAAAAGCTAAAAAAAAGTAATATTTTTCTCATAAGTTCTTGGTTAAAATTAGCTTTTTTCCCCCCTCCAATATGACACAAGGCCATTATTACAGCTTAATGCACAGAACACTATACATTTTGCTAATCACACCAAGAAAGGGTGTTTGACCTTTCCCATTATGTACCAGCATGCACTCAAGGAAATAACTCTCTGACCATTCCCCTCTATTTTCCAGGAGCTAAATTACTCCTTTCCTCTCTATGTAAGAATTTGTGTGTCTCTATGTCTTTTACCCACAAATAATGAATTTGCTATTTTTAAACATCCCTATCTGACACCTTTCTGTATTGGGTTAAAAAGTCTAGATAATGGTTCTGCAGCTCATGGATTGTTTTGATTCGGCTGCCAATTGGAAAAGCAATTTGGCTACAATGCTTTCAAATACTTAATTTGTTTTTTTCTCTTATTTTTTTCTCCTCCAAGCAAAAACAAACATAAAAAAGGAAAAGGATGGAAAAGCCATTTTGAGTTGCAAAGAGACTTAGATTTTTGAACAATGGAAAAAAACCCAATTTGACTGTCATGAAGTGTAGGAGACAACTCCTTCCTTTGCTTCAGAGGATCTGTATTCATCCCTCCATCCAGGAAAATATCCTGATGTCCAGCTGTGAGAATATTCTTGGGTGGATCCTCTGAGTCTTGCTGATATTTCAGTTTTACACAGGCTAGGTACATGTTTCCCACACTGAAGAGGAGATTATTTTATCATTGAGAGAGTGAGGGCACTCCCCAGTGATGGGGGAGGCTTTAGTTCCCAGTCTCTCTTCCTATGATTCAAAGCAAAATCTGAGCATGAGTTCAAAATTGTCCTCTGCTGCTTCAAAATTCTTTTATTTCAATAAGTGATTTTTTACTTTACCACCTCCCCAAAGAAAAGGCAAACAGAACACTTAGCTGTGTTCCAGATAACCTTGTCTCTTAGCTGTCTACTTTTAATCCTTTAGAAACAAAAGCTGACATAAAAGCAACATTTGCTATTGTCACAGTTGAATTACTTGGGCAGAAATGATCTAATTAGTACTCCCAAGTCACTCACTGAGGGGAGTGTCTGCTGCTGAGTAATGAAGGAAAGTCCCTCCTTGCACAGATGTGTTGCATCAGAGAGGGAAGATCTGGGCTGCCATGCTCAGGGCAGCGGCTGTGGGGTTACAGGAGTGTGAGGAAGAAGGGATGTGGGGATGTGCAGGTGCATGGCTATTGGGATGTGGAGATGTTGGGATGTTGGGAAAGGTGGATGTGAGGATACAGGGATCACAGAATCACAGGATCACAGAATGTTGGGGGTTGGAAGGGACCTAGAAGATTATCTAGTCCAACCCCCCCCACCAGAGCAGGGTCACCTAGACCAAGTCGCCCAGGAACAGATCCAGGCAGGTCTTGAATGTCTCCAGAGATGGAGACTCCACAACCTCCCCGGGCAGCTTGTTCCAGGCTCTGTCACCCTCACTGAGAAAAAGTTCTTCCTTTTGTTGACCCTAAACCTCTTGTGCTCCAGCTTGTACCCATTGCCTCTTGTCCTGTCATTGGATGACACTGAGAAGAGTCTGGCTCTCTACACTCACCCTTAACATATTTATAGACATTGATGAGGTCCCCCCTCAATCTTCTTGCAGGGTGTGGGGAAGTGAGAGTCTCTCTCCTGACATGGAAAATCCTCACACAGCTCCACAGGCACATCTGCCCTCTCTGCCTGAGTCCCTCTGCAGCAGCAATCCCCACAACAGCCATCCACACAAATTTTCCTTTAAGTTAAAGCCAACCCAAACAGCAGCAGAAAACTGGCGTTGCTTGTGGCTAGAAGGGTTTAGGAACAGGCTTGGGCTCTGTTCCTCAGGGAATTGCAGGGAGCTGCCCGAGGCAAGCTGAGGACACAGCTCTGCCCAGCCCCTGGCTGTCCCTGAGGCCGGGTGGCCGGGCTGCGGCCCTGCTCTCTGATCAGGCCCTGCTGTCCATCCAGGCCCTGCTGGGCTGAGGGGCTGGAAGAAGGCTCTGGGTGCCCAGGGAAAGTGTGTTATATCTGCTGGCTTTACAAAGGCTTGAAATGTAAAGTCCTACCGCGTAGCGTGCAGGGGGAATAAGGCAAATCAGAGGGATTTCCCCGCCCCGTTTCTAATACAAGTCAAAGGCCTTTTCCATCACGCGGAGTGGATGCAATAGCGCCCAGCCCAGGAAAGCCCGAGGTTAGCTCGTTTTCTGCCTATTGTCGCCCTCTGGTGGCGTATTCGAAAATACCATTATAATTTGTATTTGTTACTGGGACTGCCATTTCAGCCCTCCCATCGCTTTGCTGCTTTGTGCTCTTCTTTTACAGCTTGCCTCTAATGTGTTTGACTGCCTCACCAGCTTGAGCAGCCTCAGACAGGTGATGCTAAAACATAATAGTGTGGCTACCAAGCTCTTTCAAAAGCTCATTCTTCTCTGGTAAGGATTTTGGTGCTGGCGTTTCACCCACCTAACCCGCTCAGGATGGAAACTCCTGCAACTGCACCAAATTGCACCAGCTCAGGATATGCCATTCCTGGTTTTTCACACCCTTTAGGGCATTCTTTGAGCAGTGTATCCCGGTGGACAGGCCTCAGTATTCCCCTTGCACTGTGTACAAGCTGAGAGCATTCATCATCTTATATACCAGAGACAAGTTTTTGTCCAAGAAAGGGTTTTTGCTGAAGCCAGGCTAATAATGGGCTGGCTGCTCCAATAAATCAGGGAAAATGGATGGAGCTGATCTGCCCTACACAAGCATTATGGTTTCTTTGTGTAAGTTTCATTAATTTGAAAAGATGAAGACTGGAAGTCAGCTCCACCACAGAAAGAGGCAAGCAACCTTTTTTAGAAATGTAACTTAAAGCTTACAGAACTTTCATGTAAAATAAATGACTGAAAACCCCTCATCCACACTTAATCCGATTTTTGAAAATACTAATTTATTTTTTTTTTTAGTAACCTTGACTAAATTTGGGAAATATCCCCCCAAAGACCAGATCATCCACAGTGTTTGACAGTGTGCTATAGGGAGGCTGGATGCAGGGTGTCAGGAAGAGGCTTCAGACCCACAATGGCTGGCTGCAAAAGAGGAGGAGAGCTGCAGTTCCCCAGTCTCATACTCACCTTCATGTCATGCAGAGTATGAGCTCTTCTGTCTCTTGTTAAAAAGTTATCCTTTCTGTCATATATTCATCTCACCAGTCCTGCCCCAAGGCAGCTGGAATCTGAGGACAATGTTGCCTTTGCTCCCTCTTCACATGGCATTGTTCCTGCTGGAGAGGGCACAAAGCCTCCAACAAGTCATTTTGATGAGACCTCGTCTCTACAGCTAACTACGCCAAAGGTCCTGAAAAGCAGTAACCCAAGTAAAATAGCTGGCATGATGTCCTTTATTTCTGCAACCAGACAGCAGCTAGCAGCCACACTACCTTAATGCACCAACACTATCTCCTGCTTTTGTGCCTGTGCAGCAGATCTGCTCTGTAAATAACACAAGTTGGAAGAGCATAAAAGGAACAATTTACACCTGGGGTTCCAGTCTGAACTATTATATCCAGCTATTCTCAAACTCAATGAAGCTTTTTCAGAGAAGTTTAAAAAGAATTGTTGCATTCCCTGAATGTGGGTTCAGACCTAAGATAAAAGAAAACCAAACAAACAGAAAAGCAGATCTCAGATCTGAGCCTTGCTTTATGCCAGCACAGAGACAAAAGCAAAGCAAGCCTGGTATTTCAGAGTCTCCTGCTGTTGGCATTATCTTCTGCACTTAACAGGCCTTTGGGACTCCTTCGGGTCAGAGTGAGAAAAGCACATTGCAGTGCCTTTCTGGTGGGAAGCCTTCAACCCCTAGGGCTGAACAGGAGAGAGAGAAGGGACCAGGGAGATCACGAATGCCTGCAAGGATCAAGAGTCTGCTGGGCTAGGAGAAGGAAGGAAGGCAAAGTTACAGAGGAAGGAAAAGAGAGATCTTAAAAGGGATTTAATGTGCAGGGAAAGCAGCAAAGATAAACCCAGATGCTGAATCCTCTGCTGCAGTAAGAAACCAGAAATTACACCCATCATTAGTCCTTAATATTGCAAACTAGTCTAGGAAATTAATTTCTCATTATGGAGATGAATATGCCAACAGAATAAGCTTTACTAATAGGGCTAAGAATTGGTCATAGTGAGAATGCTACAGCTAAGGGATGGTGCTGAGCATGCCCTGGGATGCTCAGGCACTATCTGGTCATGTCGAGTTGCCTTCCATGTGGCTAAAAGCAATTTATCTTTTGGGCATTTGCCTCGAACTTTGCTGACAGTTTTATCTGATGAACCACAGGGCCGGGTTCAAAGTTTGGAACTGGGAAATTTTATACAGCATCTTCCAGAAGACACCTTTCTTTAGAAAAACAATGTAGGGTCATCCATCTATTTTCAAAGCCCTCACATTAAAAGGAGTATATTCCTCTCTCATTTTGTTAATATCTTGAAAGTAGTTTTTGGAGATTTGAGATTTAATCCCCCCTGGTATTTTCAATAGCAGCTGTGTTGCACAACTCTCCTGCTGATGAAGTCTAAGATGTAATTTGGCTTGTCATTTCACTCCAAGAATGGTCTTACTGTATCACAGAGTTTTCTGCTTATTTTTGGATATACTGTTATGTGAATTCAGTACCTGTTCAAGGTCCCTCCAGCACCCAAAGGTCTCCTGAGTAGGATCAAATACACATTTTACTTCAAAAATATCAAGCTCCCAGCACTCTGTTGCAGTTTCTTCTTACAAAAAGTCGAATTAGTAACATAATACAGAAAATTCAATAATAAACTTAGTTGTGAAAGTGGAATTTCAGGTTGCTATTATACCTAATCACTGAAAAAAAAAACCCAACAATTTGACCTCAAGATACAGGATTAAAAACAAATCTCTAAAGGCAGAACAAGAATGTTATCTGCTTTCCGAGATGAAAGCAGTAAGATGGAAGAAGCAACGCGGGTATCGGTTTACTGCCCATTTGCAATAACTGAAAAGCCATTTTTAAGCTGTAAAACATCACTGCTGTGAAGCTGGGTAGCACTTTCCTCGCTCTATAAGTGGGATGAATTAGGTGCTGCTGAGGCTTTTTCCATGTAGAAATAACTCATGGGCAGGTGTGGGGAGAGAGGACACAAAGGCCTGGGGAGAGAAGCTGGGGTTGTGTTGCACAGGAAGGAGACAGGCAATAGGTGCAGAAGAGAGTCTTTTTTGCTGGTGTGTAGGATTAAAATGAAGGCTGTGGAATTGGGTGCTGGTGTGACTGCCACAGCACCCAAATACTTAATGGCCATTAATCTATCTTGCCTCAGGACATCTCCTGTGGGAGTGCAATTCTGTTATCCACATTTTACAAAGGAGCAGCAGAGGCAAGAGGTTCCACAGCCACTTCAGGTCTGCTGAGGTTCAGTGTCCTACTACCCCCAGAAAAAAGTCTGAGGAGACTGAGGGGGCTGAGCACATGACTTGGTGTTCTTAACAGCATGGAGCATCCAGCCAACATTTTGGGATTTAGTAGGGCTACAGTTCTTAGGTGTTGAGCCACCCTGTGCTGCTGGGAGATCTCTAAGACTACCAACTGGGAAACATGATCTGAGAGCTGTGTTAATATTCAGATTTACACCAGTTTCTTTCTGTTACTTTGGCCTGGAGGCAGAGTTTTTTGAAGCACTCCTTGCTGACTGAGCTCCCCCATTCATTCCAGTCTCAGTCATGGCTCATCACTTTGAAGTCAGCTGAGGAGCTGGAGGTCACAAGTGCTTGAGGATGCACTGGAGAAAGCAGAGGAGACAGTTCAGTTTTCTGGGGAATTTGACAGGTTAGTGCTTAGTGCATGAGAAATACAATAGTTGTAGAACTATTGTATGATATTTATCTGAGACAATGGTGAAAAATGTAGAAATTATGAAAAAATAGCTATTTTAGAATTTAGCCCTAAATAGTAGTGGAATTTATTAGCACAAGCAAAAGTAATTCAGTTAAATAATATAAAAAATACACCCCAAACACATCCTTTATAGATCTCTGAAGGATTTTTTAATTATAGCAAATGTAATGTTCTACTACCTATAATTTCTGCAGCTCACGGGCTGTTTTATGTTCCAAATAAGTAAATCAAAACTAGAGCAGCATTGTGCAGAGGCAAGAGCTCAGATATTACAGCAGCAGCCGGAGCTGAGTGGCATGATTGCAGACACCCTGCATCTGCAGAGCTAAACACAGCTGAGAGCCTCCGAAAATTTAAGGATGTTGTTTTTATTGTGAATCATCCTTTTCTTTAGCCTTTGAAGTGAATGTTACTCCAGTCAAAAAGGCAGGCATTTGTCAAAACCGGGTTCTGATTTTCAGCAGTGGATGTGCAGACCTGTGCTGCTTGTTTCATTTTGGTGTTGAGGGTTTATAGTAGCTGCTTTGGTCAGACATGCCTGGAATATGTGATCAAACTGTTTGCAGTCCCAATTTAAAAGTGTTTTACGTCATTCTTTTGTCTCTGTTGCTCATCTGGTCATTTGGAAAGCTTTCATTTGCCCATTTACAAGTAATTTAACTATTTTTTTTCCTTATCTACAAGCTCCTGAAAACAGATCCGATTATTGTTACTTGCATTTGATTTAGGCTATGATTATAACAAGAGCACTTCCAAACATTCAAAATTCATGAATTCAGCTATTCACAACCCCAAATGATAAAATGTTAAATACAATAAATGTGAGAGTCTTAATTTTCCTTCTAGCTTTTGTATCTCTCGGATTAAATCAGCCCACATTTTCAAGCTTTTTTTGTATAGCCAGGAGAGCTAAAGGCTCTCTATCTCCCAGCCCAGTTTGTCCATAGTCTTTCAAGCACAAATGAACATGGTAAAGAATAGGCCAGTCAAAAAGTTGCTAAAAATCTTTGTGAGCCATCTGCAATCTCCTAAAACTGTAGGAAAATAACCCTATAAAAACTGTTACTAAATAACAGCAGATTAGAAGCCGTGTAAAAATATTCGCATCTCAAAGCCAAAACACACTAAACTCACTCTTTGGGCAGAGAAATTTCTGGCATCTTTACAGAAAAGCAGCTTTGCCACACCAAAAAAAGAAGCAGAAAAAAATGGAAACTCCTTTCCCTATTGGATTCTTTCCTGCCTGTTGGAAAATTAGATGAGGATGTGCCTTGCAGGTGCTACAGCTAAAGCTTTGGTAAATTAAACAAACTACCAGGTTAAAGCAAATTAAATCTGCAAAACAGGAACTGCAGTTTCTGGTTTTGTCTCACAAACCCAAAATGAGAGCACAAAAAATTATTGTCTCAGAAACCCAAAATGGGAGCAGAACAGTCTCACATGAAAGCTTGCAAATGCTGCATCCCATTGAAAGAAGTGAGTGCAGAGTGAGGCTAGAGGATGGCAGGAGGACATGGTGGGGAGTGGGGAGGGATGAAGGAAGAAATTCCTCAATTTATTCTTGCTGATCCAATCTGGCTTTTAATATGAACACAATTTACAGGGACCAAGGATGAGCTTTAAAACAGACAGGCTGTTGAATCCTGAGCCATTTCCACCCACCCTGTTTTCACTGCATAAATCAAAGCCTGCCTTTGTTCAGCAGCAGTGTGGTAGCAACGTCTAGGAGCTCAGATCAGTGATTGAGTTGTCTCTGAGCTAGTCACCCTGAAAAAAATAGAGAGTAAAATCCTTCAGATTGGAAAGTCCATGTGCTGTGTGCCTGGTTTGGTGGGTGCCATCCAGAGTTGCAGGCACAGCTGGAGTCCCCTTGTACCAAAACACCAGTCTCTCTGCAGCTTGAGTGAGGGAGGGACCCAGCAACAACCACACTCATCAAGCTATAGCGGCTATACATTATCTGTAGATTAAAAAAAATCTATGGGAAAAGGTGTGTGTCTATGTACAGCACAGAATAACACTGAAATGAGGGCTCTTTGAAAAATATGAAGCTAGACTGTTGGCTCTTAACTGGCCAGTTGGACATCTGGTACTTCTCAGGAAGCACTGCAGCAGCAGCAGCAGCAAGGCTTTTTGAGGAGGCAAAGGAACAGCCATGCAGTTATTACGGGGAGGTGCTCTCCTCTTCCTTCCAAAACAGGACAATCTGTCTGGGGTAAATATGAAGGTGTTTGAGAGAGAAAAGCAAAGAAATGGCAAGGAAGGTCAGCATTGCTGCAGGACCAACGGCTGGACTCAGCACTGCAAGGTGGGCAATGCAGGGAGAGCGCCCGAGATCCTGTCTGCACTGCACAGGCTGCTCCTGCTGCTCTGAAAAGTCTGGTTTATCTCCAAAGGAAGGACTTCTACCTACACTGACCTGCAAAGATGCATGGAGGCAGTGTGTCCCAACCATGCACTTGAGCAGCTGGGTGACTCACAAAGTCCTCAAGGCAGTGTCTGCTCGGTCACAGCCTGCCAGCACACGCTGTAGGTCTGTGGGTTGGTCTGGAGCCTCCACTTTCATCCAAAGTCCTCATAGGAGAGGTGCTGTTCTCTGTAGCCACTGGAAGAGTCTCCTCACCCACCCCAACATCCCACCCCTCTTTGTGCCTGCTCTCCTTCCACCCTCCTAGGCCATTCCTCATTATCTTCATAAACCAGCACTTACACCTTTTCCTCCTGTCTTCCTCTAACTCTCCATCCCCCTGGGTTTACTGATCATCTCCTGAAGTGTAAACCAAGGAGTTGTCTTTCCTGCCCAGGTCAACAGCCTCATTTCTACCCCCTGCTGAAAGCCATGAAACAGCAGACATCAAGAAAAAAATGTCAGTGGAAGAGCATGAGGATGGTATATAAAATAATGAACAATAAAAATGAGCTGTTTCTTTTTACTCAGTCATCCTAAATAGAGAAGGGGAGCTCTAATAGCACTTTCCTACAGAGTTTATGAGCGCTGAGGATAAAAGCCTGGGAGACCAGAGTTTACTGATCCCACATCAGCATGGGCAGGAATTATACGCATGGTTACATCCCTATAGGAATAAGAATCGAGACCTGACTTGCATAGTTGTGCACACATCCTGTTAGCTGAGAGAAAACATTCTCTCTGTTTACAATACCCTTCTTCCCACTACGGAGTAACTGGTTGGAGCACCTTGTCTTGGCTGTTCATTGAAGCAGGACCCCTCAGCACCCCCTGCATTGCCCTGGCACAATCCCTTCTTGTTCTGGCCTCCTCCCAGTCTTCAGAGGAAAACTTTGTTGACAAGTCCTTATTTCTTCAAACAGATTAATTTCTGTGGTGTATCTGTAACATAACCCAGAGACATCTTTCTCTCAATAGCCTACAAGATGTATATCTCTGGCTGAGCCCAAGATGAAAGCCTTCTGTAAAACAGAAGGAGCAATGAACTACAGCACAGCCAACAGAAATGAGCTTAGACTTCTGAAATACTTAGGAACAGCTAAACAAAGGAGTGCAAGAAAGTATTTTCTTTGCAAGGGCGAGAAACTCAGGAACTGCAAGATGGATTACATGATGAACTATGACAGTGTATTTGTAGTATCTGTACTTGTGTTGTAGCTAAATGAATTGAGGTGGCTGAATGATATGAGCAGGGGTCTCAGGAATTAACCTAATCATTCAGATGTGACTTCTCTTTCTAATGCACAGAAATTAGCAATATATCATTCGTTCTTTTAAGATCTGTAGTATCTTTGTCTCTGCCCAGTGCTTATAAAAGAGATTGTAATTGTTCAAAATAAGAAAAAAGGATGGATAATACTAATCACATCAGAGCTGTGGTGGCATCATTTGACTATAATGAGACTTTGGTGTAGCTGCAGAGCTGAAAGGCTTTTCTTTTCTCTCCTTCTTCCTAAAATTAATCAGCTTCTCAGCCCTGCCAGCACAACTGCATGTGCTAGCTAGCTCTCAAAATGACATGCATTAGAAATGGTCTAGTGTCAGAAGTGACCCACCCACATCCTCTCACAGATCAGTGTGCTAGAAGATCTGAGGATGAACAGCCACCCCACAGCTGGCCTCAGCTTCAGTCTGGGCTCTGTGCCTTGGCTTTTGGAGGCACAGCTGCTCCTCTGCTGCTCTGTGTGGTGCAAGGCCCAGCACAGGTCCCTCATGATCAGCAGTGCTGGGACCAACCCATGTGTTTCTGGGACCACACAGGCCTGCAGGTGCAGCCATGAACCTGAGGGTTGGCCAGATGTACTTAGGTAGCAAAGCCTTGCTCGTAGTGGGACATCAGCTGGTGACAGCCTGCAGGGAGGACAGGGAAGATCAGGGTGTTTTAGTGCCATGAGAACACACCAAATTGCATTTCTTCTCTAAGGAAGCTGGTACAGTGGAAAAAAAGGGATTTCCCAAATTGCCTGCAGGGTGCTTGAAGCAGTGCTCTGAGAAACAGAGCGATGTGTGAGAAGTGTTTGCCTATCTCAAGGAAAAAGTCACTACAGGTTGATCATCAGGCATAAGGTGAGTGTGTGAGTGTGGCTGGAGGTGGGCACCACTCATACTCCTCAGGCACCGTGTGACAAAGCCCAGTTCAGGGTGAGGGCTTGGTGTAGGACCCTGAGGGACCCTGACACCCTGTCTCTGTGGTGGTGCTGGGCTGACACACGCTGTCTTGTTGCAAAAAGGAGAGGATGCAATGTTGGGGTTCCTGATGAACAATACTGTCTCACCCAGGCACAGAGATGTAACTCCACCTATGGCAACAAACCAAAGGAAATAGGCTTTTCTCTGCACTGGAATTTTCCTGAGCTAGAGATCTTGGTTTGCTTTTATAACTAGACATATATCACTAACCTACATCTCACTACAGAAACGGTTTATCTTCTCTTTTAAAAGGTTCTCTGTAATTTTATCTCAGGGACAAAGCAGGCAGAAGAGAAACATTGAAAACAGCAAGAGAGAAAAAAGGCAATTCTGGAAAAGTGCTACAAGAGCTTTCTCTCAACCAACATCTACTTTTTTCCCCTACCCTTTGCTGTTTCATCTGGACACCTGACTCCATCTCTCTTCAGTGTATTTCACCAAAAATAAAATCTATCACAATATTTCTCTCCAACTGCCACTGTGTGTTAGGTTTCAGCTCCTGACAGGTATACGAAATACCATTTCCATGTATGGAATCTTTAAAACAGCTCCATGCACCACAGGCCTGCTTCCCCAGGCTGTGTCACTCGAGAGGTGTCTTTTCAAAGGTACACTTTAAAAGGGAGAGACTGATCCTGCTGGTGACATACTTAAAACTGCTGAATGGTGCTTTCAAGAGCCAGGCGGGAAACACTGCCTGTGACCTGCCTCTGAAGGGCAGGGGAAAGGGCCAAAGCTCCTACTTCAAACACTTTGTCAAATCACCAGTATTTTGGCTGGACTCTATTTTCAAATACTTTTCCTTTACTTACTTTAATTTGTTTCCTGGGGCAAAGAAAAATCTCCCCTCTCTGGCTTTGATCTCACCCCCTGATGTTGTGTTTCCAGAGCATTAGCTGGGAAACAGGAGCAAAGGTAGGGGAGACACTGACCCCATGGCAGGGTCCCGTGCTGAGTTGGATTTTCTCCTGGGCTTCTGCCCAGCAGCCCTGAACTGTTTTGCTCTGTGCATGGCTTTCTGCATCTATGAAATCTTTTTTGCTCTTGCATGAAATTTGATGTGAAAAAGAGTAATTTGTTTTGGCTAGTTTGCACACAGAACCAGCTGTTTTCCTGGGAATGGTGGTATCTGGATCTGCAGGTACCACAATTTATCCACCTTGGCCCATTTCATTTTCTGTTCTGACATTTCCTCAGACTTTGATTGCACTTGAGGATTTTTCTAAGCAACAAATTATGTGTAAAGGCTGAAATCTTACTGACAGGTCTGCAGTTCTGGCCGATGTATTGTCCCTGCCACAGAGGAGCTGTGGCAGAGGTGTTACAGGTGTCAGTGGCCAGCACTGGGATGGACACTGCTCACAGCACAGGATGGTCGATTTTGTCCTTGGTTTCATCAAACTCCAACTGGCCTGACCCTCTCCTGCTTTAGCATGCACTGCACTTCCAAAATACACGTAGTGACTTTTCCTGACATTGGCAGTTGAGTCTGCGGTTCTACCGTGACTGAAGAAATAGAAATGCTCTAATAGGCGGGCAGCCGGCCAGGCAGGGCGGGATGGGGCTATTTCTCTGTCCACCAGGAGATGGCAGTGAATATGCTGAGTATGGGGTTCTTTCCCCTTTATTTCACTCCTACATACTCCCTGAAAGATAACGGGTCCTTTGAGGACAACTGCGCTGTAACCCTTTACATTCTGTTTAATGTTCTTTTTCCATTGCCTGCATTTACACCCTTCTCTCCTTCTTCAGCACAACTCCTCCTGCACCCAACATTTACTACTTACCTTTTCAACACCAGCAGCTACAGGTAGGTGCAAAGAAGCATCACAGATGCTGAACAACAGACTTCGGGGATGAAAAAGAGGGTGGCATGTTTCAGAGCTGTCAGGCAGCTGCTGTACTGAGTGCACAGTCTCAATATGTGTGGTTTTCTGGCCGTGCTTTCTTCAAAGAAAAACACACCCTTATGGCAGAATTGCATTGACATTTACCTTCTAGATTTCATTCGTGATGTTCTCAGCTGGCCAGAGAATGGCAGGAGGCATCTCCTTGTCTGGATCAAGCTTGTGTGCCTTTGGGCCATATAACTCACAGAGCTGTGAGTCTCCCGCTAAGGACTCTGACATTTTCTGTCGCAATGTCTTCCATCAGAGGGCTTCCCAAGAGGGTACATTAACATATGAACTCCCACAGATTTTGGGAGGACAGAAGGAGAAGTTAGCTCAGAAAGGGACATTTTTCTGGACCTGCCCCACTGGCAACACTCACAGAGCAGAGCTCTTGTCATCTCCCTTCCCTTAACACTTTGGAGTGGACCCTCAGGATTTTCATGCCTTCTGCATTTCACTATGACAGGCAGATGGGGCTGTTCAATGAATTGCAAATAGATTCAAATGTTACAGCTGAAAAGGTGGACTATTTTTCTTTTGGGGTTGTGCCAGAAATAAAGAGACTCTATGTCCCTGTTTCATGTAGTGCTCTGAGAACTTTCTCAGGGACACTTGAAATGCCCCAGTTTTTCATTGCTTCTATCAAAACATTTTTCTAAATAATTACAGAGTGTTAAAAATGGATTGCTGTACCCAGGGGAATTTGCTCTTTGTTTGCCAGGAACAAATAGGGCAAGAGAATGAGTGCTCAGCATCACGAGTGGTGTTTGAAGGAAAGAGCAAAGTCAAAAGCCTGTAGACATCACTGGAGATGCACTTTTTTCCAAGTGAATTTTTATTACACATTGTCAGGGTTGCAGGAGAAACTACCCCACATTGTGCTTCTAGGGGCTGGGGGATCATAGAATGTCAGGGGCTGGAAGGGACCTCGGAAGATCATCTAGTTCAACCCCCCTGCCAGAGCAGGATCACCTAGACAAGGAATAAGATAAGGAGGTATTATAAGGAGGTAATAATAAGATAAGGAGGAATCTCCTCATCTGAAAATAATGCACATGCTGCAGTTGACCCAGATGGATTTTTATTATTCTTTTTGGAAGTGACCTCTTCAAAACTATTCCTTTACTTGTTAAGATGTTGCTTCCAAACAATCACTGTTTTTTGATTAAAAGTCATTCATCGCAGTTTGCACGTCCTTGACATTACTGTGCCTCTTCTGAGAATCCCCAAGCCTTCCAACCCCCAGCATCCTGTGATTCTGTGAAAAATGTTGAGTCAAATCCACCTGTGTGCATTGCTTCCTCAGTAGAGAGCAAGTCAGGCCTCTCCCATCCTCCCAGCCCTCCACTCCGCATGTGCATTTCTGTTACCATTTTCTTCTGTATATCTGATATTCAGGTTAAGGGGCTTCTGAAATCTCCGTGCACACATTAATCTGTATGTAGTATGTGTGTGTACACACACAGGACTCCAGGGACACATGCTTTCCACCATTTCTATCAGCCCTCTCCTTTCTAGTCTTGCTGGTTGTTTGTTACTTCCACTTGCTGTGCCTTGTCTTAAATTAAACCATAAGCCTGTCCTCACAGGAGATGTCTTTTATTGTGGGTTGTTGGGAGGGGTTCTGCAGAGAAACTGGAGCAGCAGATAGAGCTCTCCAGGCACTACTGAAATAATAATGAAGTAGTTTTACCAAGGTGGGACTTGAGAGCATTGTCGGCTGGGTCTGAATTCTGCTTGTCCCTGAAAATTGCTTAGGTAATAAGATAGCTGCTCTAAAATTGCTGGGGGTATCCCACAGGATTCTGCTTTGACTCTGATTTCCATTTGCAGCACATGTTCTGCCATTTGGCCGGCACCATCCACCCGTGTGAGCTAATTTAAGGTTGCTAAACAGATGACACAGAACATACATCTTTTATATTTGATCTCTGCACTGGTGAGTTATCTGACTGATGGTTAATCTCAACTTGTAATAGGATTTGCCTACACTCCTCCAAGAGTGAGATATTGGTCTTCTATAAAACAACAGCTCAGGGGAAAGCATGCCTGGGGGAAAGCTGAGAGAGTTAATTTGTATTTTTTTGGCTTCTTGTTGTCATAGATTGGATCCGATGCTGCTGCCTCTATGGGGAACAACAGTGTCATCAAAACAAGAACCTCATCTGTCAAAGGGGATGGCAGCTGCCAGGTCCACTGTCAGCCCTGCATGCCAGAAGGGTGAGGAGCTGGCTGCCCACAGCCAGAGTGAGGTTGGTTGGGCTCAGCACCCATCCAGGTCAGTGGGTGATCTGCACCCATCCTTAGCATGGGGCTGAGTTCAGTGTCTGGCCAGCCCCATGCTTCACCTTCTGCCTGTGTTTGTACACATCAAAGTGTTAGCTTGGAGACTGTGTCTAGTTTGGGGCATTTTTTGTAAGCCTGTACTCACTTGATTAAGAACAATGTGCAGACAGCAAATTACAAGCATTGCCAATGCTCTGCTTTCAGGGCAAGCCCTGATTTCCAAAATTATATTCCTGATCTGTGCTCTGGTCTGTTGACCATCAGTCCACCAGCCATCCTGCTGTGCTTTTTTCCACTTAATCACCTCACACCAGCCTGGACTCTCTGAGGTGTGGCAGGAATATGTGCCAGGAGCACACTCTGAGCAACCCACCTTTACCTCCTCTAAGGTGGGACAAAGGGATTTCTGGGTTCCCCAGAGGAAAAGTAAGCTGCTGGCACTGGCAGGCAGTGGAGACTTGTCCTGTCCGAGTGGGTAAAACAGGGAGCTGACAAGCACTGTCTGGACCCCCTGAGCTCCTCCCATCATACCCAGGGGAAGCAAGAGCACTGAAAAACCATGGAGACCATGATAACTCAATGCTTCTGATTGTATAACAATTTGTATTGACACTTTAATTGCTATGGTCACATAGTGCTCAACCCAGATTTGCAACTAGGACTACAAAATGAAGCTGTGATCATGGATGTCCCTAGTAAACACCTCATGGGGGCAAAATATCCTCTTTGTCCTGCAACAACAGCAAATTACAGAATCATAGAATCATAGATATTAGGGGTTGGAAGGGACCTAGAAGATCATCTAGTCCAACCCCCCTGCCTGAGCAG